>JBBPCY010086763.1:0-23822 GCA_037974405.1 Brachyalestes nurse
GTTAAATATGAAAAATATATCTCGCACTCTAAATGTGAAACTTCACAGTTAGATAGGGCTCGGTGACACCTTTCCAAGGACCCCTCGAAAACCGTTATTAGCTGAAAACCGTTCACCTCGGACAAAAGTAATTGGACACCGGGCTGAGGTGAACATTTTTCGGGAGTTATTATGACAAACGAGAGGTCGTTGGAAAGAGTATGAGATATAAAGAAATAATTCCATTATATGAACATTGTTCATGAGTTATGATTCAAGAGTCACAACACCCAAGTCCAAGTCAAGTCTTTGTTTGTGCGACTTTAATGTGACTCGAGTCCCCAACTCTGGTACACACACAGCATAACAACACACACCTCCACTCAGCCCTACAGCCACAGCACTGAACCAAGAACACGCACACGCACACACACACACACACACACGTCTCTCTCTTTCTCCACAACATGTCATTCCCCATCACCAAATGAGTTCATCACATTAACGAGGGGGCGGGGCAAGCCCGCCTGGCTAACGATGTTTTTAGCCCAGCCAATCAGGGCACTGGTCTCGGCAGACTCGCTCTTTCCCCCACCAGTGCTCTGGAGCCAATTAGGCCGGATTTGTTGTTCCATCTGAGTGATAGCAGGACACGAAACAAAAAGAGAAAGAGAAATGGTCACATTTTCCTCACAACGCCTGTCTTTAAAGTTTAAAGCCGGAGGATTATAAAAACACTCTCAGCATGAGAGGGCCGAGCCCCGACAGAGAGAGTCAGAATCACCAGACTGAAAAAGCACATGATACACTTTCATGTGAAAAACAGCTCTAATCCTTACAGAGGAAAAAGTGCTGCATTCAGTTTACTCCAGTTAAATGTGTGTCACATCAATACTACATATTAGACAGTTACTGCCGACAGCAAATCAACTGAAAGACAGCAATGGTATAGATGTGAGATATTTTACTCATGCAAAAATTACATACACAATGATGTTCAGTCAGCATTAATTGGGTAGAATCTTACTTAACTGATTTGCCTAGTTCTACCAGTTCATGATGTTTCAATGGTTAAACACCAAGAATGAACTGTGAGGGTTAAAAATTGTATATTTTTAAGTAGGACCTCTATAAAGTAAGGTTCTACTTTATTAGCAATAAAAAACTGTAGTAGTAATAATTAATTAAATACATGTATATAGTGATAACTAGTAATAAAAGCAATAATGGTACTGTAACAGAAATTCACCAACTAGCAGCATCTACTTTCTGACTGGCTTGTAGACGGGACAATAATAAATCAGACAAGGACTGGTGTCTGCACTGGACTGATTCATAAAGTGATTATTCAGTATAAACATACGCTTACTTAGTTGCTACATTAAAATTGTTGATCAGTTGAGACACCAAGTTTTGCTTTTTTAGACTTGGACCTATGAGGCTAATGGAACAACTAATGGAAGCCGATGCCCCACCAATGCCTAAATCTCCACACACTTACGTGGAGGTGTTCAGTAATCTCTAATAGACTTGCGTATGTGGTTTCTGGCACAGTACGACTCACTGTAATGTATAAACATGGACTAAAGAAGTTAGCATTAGCAGAGCTAAAACGTGTAGCATACATGCTGAAATTTGAATTTTGTTTGTGCTTATGTCTAGTTTTTTATAACTGGAAAATTCCGTTAATTTAAATTTTTTTCTCTTAAGAGTGAAACATTGAGACACTGCAATAGCCTGCAGAAGGTGAAGTGTGTTTGGTAAACGCAGAAGAATCTGAGGGCATTCTGGAGGCATTTAGCCTGAACTCAGTCTGACAGGATTAAAACCCTTTTGTTCCTCATCACTGCGCTGGCCAACAGGTTAGCCTTTTCACTCTCTCCTCTTCTGCAGACAGCTTAGCCTTTCAAAAGGTGAATAAAAGAAAGGACAAGCGAGAGATGGAGAGAATTAGAGGGAGCGAGGCAGAGCCGTGTGGGTTTAGAGTAGTGGCGCAGAGCCGTGGGGGTTAATTGGAGAAGAAGTGAATCCTTTAACACAATGACTCATTAAACATTTGGCCTTTCTGTGGATGCTTCAGGGGGCATTAAAGCCTCCACAAAGACTCAGTAGCAGTGCTTTGGGCAGGAAGCATGGAGCTGGAGCTAACGCTAATGATTTAAACGGTTGACGCTATGAAAACACAGATAGCCTTTTGGTTTGCTTAAATCCACAGAAAGCAGAATACGTCCTTAAAAATGATACAGCATAAACAGTACTAAGAACTATTTCCCCTTCAAAGGTGAATGGACTATAAAAAGTACACATTTTTTTTACACAGACATTTCATTTGTCATATCCAAATTTAGGTAACTGTTCAAACATTTTGAGCAACAGAAATACCACAAAAGTACAAAATTGTTGACTTGAATCCATAAAAACATGAACTCGTCAAATTGAATTACTTAATCACAGGCATTTTAAGACGTATTAATATTTCCAAAGAGTCATTAAGAAGTTACTGAATAATAATGTAAAAAAAAGGGATGTACATTTTATTAGAATTGTTCTACAGCAGTACTCCTACATAATTTTATAGGCTTATCTAACAAAAAAAAACTGCAGTGTCTCTCTCAATTTTATATCTTTATGTTTTTTCATATGACCTGAAAATGCGCATCACTTTTATAATGTATTTACCTTTGGGGATCAAAGCACTTGATGTTACAAAAATGTTCCTTAAGGGTGTTTGTAAATGGGTTTAAAACCTGGAAGTTTTACAAGAGGCATTAGCTGAATTGTAAACAGAACGGCACAACTGTGTGTGTGTGTGTGTGTGTGTTCCGACACAAAGCTTCAGTTCATTAAGTGCAACACTTTCAAGCGAGCAGCCATTACCACCAACCTGCCACAGGTGAGGAAGGGAACGTGTCATTAGAGAGGTAATTACAGAGAGATAAGAACAAGGATCAGGAGAGAGAGAGAGACAGAGAGAGAGAGTTATACATTTCATGTCACCTTTATCCTACTCTTCTTCAGAGAAGGACAAAGGTGACATAGGTGAAAAGAAGAGGAGCGTGAAATCTGGCAGGTTTTGGCTCCTTACTGGCCCTGCTGTATGTCTAACAGTGTCTAAGAGAAGCTGAGTACAGGTCTGCAAGATTCTTCTCAGAAACACCACAAGACTATACAGGTTTCATTGCAATCACAATTTTTGGCTCAGAACTGAACTGAATTGATCAATTTGCCTTACAGTGCTGCTGCGCCTGCAAAACACGTCTGTAAGAACACTGTACTGCTAACTATCATCATCTTTAAACCCCCCAAAAAATCAAAAATCAAAAATACTTTTTTGTTACCTACTCATTGTTTTGATTATGGGGGTCAGTCGAATAGATTTGTTTGTTAATCCTCACTGCAATCAGGTACAACTATTCATCTTAAAATCATTACCAGCTTATCAGAGGAAGATTCTCACCTTCCACATCATTTTGTGGACTTCTATGGGCTCACAAATTGATTTTACCAGGGATTTCAATTTATTATTATCAGTACACTCTTAAAAATAAAGATAAAAAAATGGGTTCAGAGGATCTCAGCCAAGATAGAAACTGTGTGGACAGATGTGTCTGTGATGAAGGCTGCAGAGAAAATCATGCTGACAGCCTTCCCCCAGCAGTCCGCCCTCCATCTAGACCCCGGCACACTGATACTGCAGCAGAGCGACGGGCAGGGTGAGGTCCAGCAGCAGACACATCAAGCCCGTTCGTTCTCTCTCTCTCTCTCTCTCTGGCCCCGCTGTCACCCCGCTCCATCCTCAGACTGTGACGGGGCACGGAAGAAGCCGAGCTCCCCATAATCCCCCCTTTGTCCCATCTCTAATTGGATTTGGGACAAGAAGGTGGGGGTAAAAGGGTAAAAATGTGGCGCCCCATTTTCTGGATGCCCAAAGGGGGTAGTGAAGTTTTTAAGACGTGAAAAGGAATCCTCCAGGGGCCTAAGAGGATTCAGAGGTGACAGAGGGTGCAGCAGAGTGTTTTAGATCAGCTCTTTAAGCAGGTAAATACTATTTACACCCCATCAGCACAAGAGACAGAGAGAGAGAGAGAGAGAGAGAGAGAGAGAGAAAGAGAGAGAGAGAAATTACACTAGAACATACTGGGCTTAAAAGTAAACTTCACCCAGATGCTAAAAACGAATATCAATTAACACAATACTACTCACTTTCTTATTTGAAGCTATTTTTCCTAATGTAAAATGTGCCTTAAAGCGTGCTTTGTGTGGCAACACATAAGGACCCTTTTTAAGGCAGAAAGAATCTTCATCTAATGTAAAACTTCTATAACAATGTAATGTTTCTTTTTAGAACCTCTCCTTTGAGTGGCAGTTCTCCACATTCACGGAAACAATTCTCCAAAGAAGCACCTATTGAAAGGTTCTTCTTTGTCATCAAGCAAAAGGTGAAAATATATTTCCACTTATTAAGCCAAAGGTTTATGAAGCCTTAGGAAACTAGCACAATATGCTGCAAAATCAAAGCCAAGAAATCAAACAGAAGCCAATGTGTTCAGTGGCAGTGATGTAAACAAATGGGAGAAGCTGGTAGCTGTAAATGAAATGAGATTATCCTCAGAAGAACTGGCACCATTTTTCTTTCACAATGCTGATCCCAAATTGACATTTCTTCAATTCCATTGACTACTAAGCTACTACTTCACTGAAACACTTCACTTATGATCAACATCTGACAGACTTGTTACTGGATCAGATTCTATTCATTCTTTCTTCTCCTCTGAGATCCCATCCAGTGTTTTCTTAGGCAAAATTCATTTACTTACAGGCTATTTAGCCTCGTTCACATGAACGAGTGGAGAGTAATTCAGCCAACGCTGATTCACTTTAGTGCATTTACACTTGCAGCAAAGAGGATCAGAGGGCTTTTGATCCACTTGTCACCTCTAAGAGTCTGTCACGGACTACCAAACTCAGCAGGTCCCCGTGGAGGTGCCATTTCTTCCAGACGGGACGCGTCATTAGCTGGGAAAAATCGGGGCACTACAGACTACAAAAGCGTGAAGGACACCAGTGGGGGCAACCTGAATCTGCAACAGCTACCAGATTACAATAAGGCATACCAGCAGAGCTTCGGCTTCAGCTAATCTCTATAAAACACCTGAGGGTTCCTGGCGTCAACCAGGAATTATCTTTCAAATCGGACTGAAGAGCAGCAGTTGATACACCACAACCAACGCACAAGTACCTTCACGCATTTCTGATAAAGGAAGGCAGTTCACCCCAGTGTAAGACAAGCAGGTCACAGTATTTCATATTCATGCACGCATGAGGTCAAATTCACACAATAAAGCTGATGGTATCGGCGAAGCTGAGGTGTGCACGTAATCACGCACAGACACATCCAGTCTGGCAGAAGCAGCAGCCCCATCCATCAGGCTGAGTGGCGCTGGCTGCCGCGCTGGATAAATGATGGAGGGAAGATCAATCAGGCCGAGGGGAGGCCCCAAATCGTCCCCTCCTCGTCTACAGGAAGAGATGGACTCCTTGGCCCGTCTGTCCAGAGGTGTGGCCCTCCCTGATAATGCACAGCTGGGAGCTGCATTTGCGCTGAGGTTCATTTGTCATCAGGATCATCAAGCACCCAGGTTGCTCCAGTACCATGTACAATACTCGACAACCTGCTAGGTTGGGGGAACAGGGGGAACCGGGGGAACACGTACGCCCAGGGTGGTCCATGAATCAACATAAGAATTTTATTTGGCTTTGAAACATTTTTATCCCCACCTCAATCTGAAAAGGTAGAATGCCCCTCATTTTATGCCCCTCATCTGTTTTGGTCAAAATGGTCCAAAATAACCAAAACCTAATTACATTTTAATTTTGCATGTTTTATGCCTGCATTTCTCATATTGTTACAGAAGAATCTGGCCCTAATCGCAAGAGATGTCTGAGACAATAATAATACCAGAATGCTCCACTGTAATAAGTTTCTGAAACCAGCCAGATGCCAATATGGTGCAATGTGATACATCATGCTAATGTTTCACCTTAATAAAAATAGTAAAATGATGTTAGGTCAGCTGCCTTATTTCAAAATATGGTTGAACAAGCCAAACATTAATGAAGAGGAACAAAGGAATACAGTAAAAAGATTAACTCCCAGTGTGTGGCTGAAATTTTGACCTATTAGCTAACAGGCTCGTAGTTTGCCTACATTCTGGAGACTTTTCCAGTTTAGATATCCCGAAGGCCTCACAAACATTATATGTTACAGTGGTTCCTGCGTGCCTGTTTATGTAAGAAGTCAGATAATAGTAAAGGCGTCCTCATCCTCACACTGGACCCAAGTTAAACATTAGGAGTCTAGTAGGAGCTTCACAAGAGGCAAAACCCAAAGAGCATGAGGAAGGACCACTAAGAGGAACCACGATTCAAAAGGAGAAGCTCCCTAAGAACAAGACAGTGGATCCCTCCACTGAGAGGGATCAGGAATCAAAATCAGAAGATTCTCAGGAACCTGAAGAAGAACCTGTGAGAAGAGCCAAGACTCAAAGGAGAACCATCCAATGACCATGAGAAAATAACACTAATTATTTTCTGAGCTTAACAAGCAGACAAGACTTGTGTTTTCATCCTCTGTCCAGGCCCAGGTTAAACATCAAGAGTCTATTAGAAGTTTCAAAAGAGTCAAACCCCCAAGCCTAAACTTGAGAGAGGTCTGGTACATGAGCGGTCTGATCACGCACTCTATCAGAGGAAGGCATTGCTGTCACTGACTGCTTTATCTCCCAAAGAGTAGAAGCTACCATACATGTCCAATCTTCATGTGTTCATCAAAAACGACGTCTGTCCCACCCAGTAAAGACAGGAAAATGAAAAGACGGCTGCAGAAGAACCAGATAACAAATTCAATGAAGGATACAAGCAAGAGCCCTTTAGACTAGCTCACCTTGACTTTAAAGCTGCCCTATCACAAATCTCTATCTCTCTCTCCGTCTCTCTCTCTCTCACACACACACACACACACACACACACACACACACACACACACACACACACACACACACACACACAGTTCTGTCTCTCCTCCAGTTCCATTTCGAAGGTCCTACTCAGAAGGCAGGATCAGTGACCCCATTCAGAC
Source organism: Brachyalestes nurse (assembly GCA_037974405.1). Taxonomy (NCBI): domain Eukaryota; kingdom Metazoa; phylum Chordata; class Actinopteri; order Characiformes; family Alestidae; genus Brachyalestes; species Brachyalestes nurse. The sequence goes on from JBBPCY010086763.1 coordinate 7,118, forward strand.
TGGATAACTTCATCTTGGCGATGGGTGGAGGTGCTGTGAAGCAGTTTGAAAAGAATGCCTCCAGAAAGCAAAGTGTAAGATAAAACACAGGAACAACTGCTCTTACAGAGCTTCTGTAAAAAACAAAAAAAAAAAACACCCAAAAAAACAAATGTCCACAGCTAATGTGAACACTATTATTTCCAAAACTTAACTAACCCACTCGAATCGCATTTAACTCTTCATTAAGGAAGAGCAGACTGTGGATTAGGCTTAGGACACAGTATGACTTATTGTGAGCTGTAAAAATGAACAAAATCTTTTTGGGACCAGGAGTGCTGATGTAGAATTACTTATTGTGACAATAACTGTCATAAATACAGAAACATTTTGATCTGAGATCAGTCCTCCGTACAACTGCTTTGCGAATACCAGTGCTGGTATTGTTTGAAGCAGCGGACTGTAGTGCTGATTGTAGTGCAGAGCTATGTCATACTGTGTCATACCACAATTCTGCACCACCTGAAAGAAGACCTGAGCACAGTTTGAAGGGGTTGAACGTAGCAACGTTTCCCTCGCAACTCCAGTTCTAAAGAACTAAACTAAAGAAGTAATGACTACATGTGGCGAGGGTAGAGCACTGTGGAACAAGTGTTTTTTTTCTTGATAACACACTGCAAAAATTATTGGTGTTGTGATATAAACTGAAGTGCTAGGGTTTAGCATTAGGCTGAATTGGATTCTTAATATCTTTTGGAAAGAGCAACTCACAGCAGTAGAAACAGTTTGTGGGTGGAGCTTTTCCTGATTAGCTGAGGGAAGGTGAGCTGCTGAAAGAGCTTCGTGATAATTAGAGCTTTAAGGGGGACACATTTATATACAGCCTGGGAAAAAGGAAGAGTGGGAGGATCAGGCAGATAGACAGATAGCGAGAGAGAGAGAGAGAGAGAGAAAGAGAGAGAGGGAGGAAGAAGAGAAAGGGTAATGATAATGACTGTCTGGGTAGGGAAATGTTTAATGTGTTCCAGGTGCTGTGATTTCAATGAGAAGACAGAAGGAGAGAAAGAAAAATGAAAAGAGGAAGAATAAATGAATTCGTGTCCTTTTGACAGTGCTGTGAAATGCCTTGTTTTGACAAGGCTGGAAAAAACACCAGTCAGGCTAACAAGACTGTTGTTTAGATGTGTTTAGTCTCTACACAAAACTAAGTAGACAGTTTAAAATGCTAAGGTTAGTCTCATTACACAACAAAAACAACCACATCTGATTAAACTAGTATTACCCTTAGTTTAGCAACAAAAGAAAGCTAAATCTAATTGAGCTAAAATTAGCTCTTTAACATGACAAAGGAAATCCACCTTTTAGATCAATTCTTTAGCTCAATTACATAAAACACTCACTTCCAATCATTAGTGCAACTACATGAGGAAAAAAGTAGATTTGATCATTTCCACAACAAATAAACACTACAGTCAATGTATCCCAGTAGTGTGACCTTTCACACACATACAGAATACATAAGACATTCATAACCTGGGTTTTTGGGTTTTTTTTTTTTAAAAAGACTAAAATGTACTTGTGGGCGAGGCAAGAGCAGGTCAGTTTTGTTGAGACAGACATATCGGAGGTATCGATCTCAGACGTGTCAATACTGAAGTAGGATCTGGGTGAAAGGACTGTTGGGGGGTAAATATGAGGGTGTGTGTGTGTGTGTGATAGCTGCTCGTCAGGCTCATTGATAATGACATACCTGCTGCAGCTGCCGTTAGCCTCTGCACACACACTACTTAAGGCTAAGTGGAAAATCAATAGGCCGCTCGGCCCGGCTGCCGCTCTGACTGCCAACCGCAGCCGAAGGTCCTTCACTCCGCAACTGCCTGGGCTGAGTGTGTGTGTGTGTGTGTGCGCGCACGCATGACTGGTGTTCTGACAGCCACTGCTAGATGTTTGCAGGACAGCACTAACAAGCCTGCAGCGAGTTACAGTATGTCACTCTTCTACAGTGGCAAACCAACACTACAGGATCTGCAGTGTATGTGTGTGTATCCAGTGGTGTAGCAGAGGAATACATGAACTAAAAACCAGTCCTGTAATCTGATTGGCTGAGCCAACTTTCAAACTGTTGTAAAACACACTCCTCAGAATTCTGTCCTAAAGAGCTCCTGCTGCAGAAAACCAACATTTTGTAGAAAAGTTTATTTGCGTCAAATAAATGCAGTCATCAGTTGAGCCATGCCTATTCATGATGACTTTATAAAGAGTGTTTTACCCTGGATGAAGCTCAATACTGAAGGCATCTAATCAGAAGAAAGCACACACATATATATAGCATTTTTAAAGGCACAGTAACGGGTAAAGGGTAAAGGGTAAAAGAGATGATGATGGGATTTGATGATGTATGGAGAAAGAGAAATAATTCCAAATAATTTGGAGGAAAAAAGCCTTTTTAATAAGCTTTTATTATAAGTTAAGATTCTCCAGTTAAGTTTCTGTTTCAGAAGGTTTTTTTGTCCAACAGAGACAAAATGCTTGTTTGAAACTGCAAAAGCGTTGATCCCATTGGTCAGCTCCTCACAGACTGAGGAAATTTTGACGGACGTTTTGTTTGATTAAGAAACAACAGCAGCATTTCCACTGAGCTGAAGCCCTGCGTTCTGTTCTGCGTTACAGACCTGTCACTCCACGCCTGTATGCTATCCAGACGAGAGAGACAGAGAGAGAGAGAGAGAGAGAGACAGAGAAGAAAAGCGCAGTGTTTGGCCGTGTTGTCTGTTTTCCGTTCATGTGTGAAAAGGCGGTAGCAAGAGTGGGTCCTTCGGTCTCCGTGTGTCAGCTACTCAGCAAACATTAGCATGAGTGCAACAGCTAATGCCCACTGACGTCTGTGGCCAACTCAGGACCACTGATGTCATTAACCAGCTACGTAACTTCAGGCGCCCAATCAGGCACCAGCGGAACATTCCACGCGTTCCTCAGAGAAAGAATCCAGGGGCAGCAGAGAACTAGGGGGCTATTCAATTTTGAAAATATCCCATAAAGCATGTGCTCAGTATTTGGCCATAAAACCCTGTTTACAAATATAATGTATTAAAAAAAGTAATACATAAAAAAAATGAGTTTAATGTCTATTCATGAAAACAACTCCTTTGGTTAAACTTGTGGGTTGGGTATAATTGTATACATGAATCATATCAAAGGAATCCGACTGTACATGATTCACTGAATCATTCCTTAAGGAATCATACTTGACATAAAATCAAATCATGGAAAAATGTGACATTTCTTTAAAAATCTAAAGAAATAATCAAACTGAATCAAATGGAACCAAATCGTGGTCAAATTTGAGATTCATGATGAACTGATTTAACATGAAACAAGTCAGGTAATGAACGCAGATGTACTGCATCAATAATTAAATAAAACTGAATCAAACAGGTAAAATCTGCTTTGTCTTGAATTACTGAACTATTTCTAAAAGAATTCTAATTGGACTGAGTCATTCATGGTCTGATGATGCAGTGGATCGTTCGGATTGAATCGCTGAGAGATTTCTCCATCTGCTCCAGGCCCTCAGTGGCTCAGGCCAGCAGATGCGGGAGAAAGCTGGCAGGCAGTCAGAGCCAGAGGCTCATTTCTACAGCAGCTCATAGCAACACAGCTGGGGCCTCTCTGCTGCCGTCTGTGTGTGTGCGTGTGTGTGTGTGTGTGTGTGTGTGTGTGTGTGTGTGTGTGTGTGTGTGTGTGTGTGTTTGTGTGTGTGTGTGATCCCTCTCAGGTTTCTAGTGCCTGGCTGCAAAAGGCTGTAGGCTAAAAGCATCTCTCTCTCTTCCTCCCTCTCTTTCAGTCAGTGAGCGCTACAAAAGCACACTAACATGAGCTGACACAGGAAGAGAACTGTTGCAGTCTCGCAGTCGCTCTCTCTCTCTCTCTCTGCTTGCGTTGAGCACAAAAAAACACAAACCAAACAAACAAAATGCTTCTAGCGTGCCACAACATCCTCCAGCCTGACATTTTCACATTTGATTAGACAGACAGACCGAAAGACAAGACAAGCAGACAGACAAAATATACAGACATGTAAAGAAAGTCCTGTGAGCTTATTCTGTCTATCTGAAAGCTTGTTTATTGATCTGTCTGTATGTCTGTTTAGCTTTCTTTATGTCTGTTTGCCTATATATTGGTTTGTATGTCTGTTTGTTTATACATTTGTCTACATGTCTGTAACAGATTTCTGTTTGTCTGTCTGAGCAAAGTTAATTAAGTTAATTAGTGGAGTAACAGGACTAATAATGCATGGAAGCTGGCAATGACTAATTAGCATGAGGTCATGTGCGCAACGGTAACACTGTAGACTGTTCACTTTCAGTCAGTTAGAGCCCTTTTCTGCCTGAACTGTTCCTTTAAAAGTGGTAGAGATACTCCATGTGAAAGAGTGAGGAAGTGTGTGTGTGTGTGTGTGTATGAGAGAGAGAGAGAGAGAGAGAGTGCACAGTAGAGAGAGAAAGCGAGAGAGGCTTATCAGACACTATGCAGTGCCGTCAAGAGGATCAGACTGGAGTTGTCAGATCAAAGAGGAGCATCTCTCACTCCATTCAACACAGAAAAAAAAAGAAAAAAGCTCAGCAAAGAAAAAGAGCAGCAAGGAGGCCTCAGCGTTAACTCTGCACCTCAGCACTGTTTAAAGGAAAACTCCACCCATTTTATAAAATTCTTGCATAAGTAAGCAGTTAAGATGTAAACAGAATCGTTCATAGAGGGTTTGATGTGAAACGTTCTATTTCAGAGAAACTGACCGAGTCTGAATAGATCACAGTGATGGTGAATGGAACCAGACATCTGCCTCTAAAGCTCTCTTAACAGAAAGTTATTACAAGAAATGGTTATGAAGATGCTGCCTGATGTCTGAAACGTTGTTTTACCAGAATTTTGAAAAGATTTTGGTCTAAAACTAAATCCATTCATGGTGGAGGGATACATGGAGGGTGTTGTGAGGCAAAACAGTAAAAAAGTTTTTTTTTTTTTTTAACTATTTTACCATCATCAGCATCTCAGAAGAAACATGTAGATTCACTGGCAGGTTTGGACAGTAAATAAAATGGCTTAATTTGTGTTGTAGATGAGACACCTGGTTCCATTCAACACCACAGTAAAGAAATCAAAGTCTGTACAATCGTTTCTGTACAATAAACCGTTTCACACCAAGTTCAATCTGAACAACTGTTTACAAACACTGAACTAGAGTGGAATTAGGAAAACTGGAGGAATCCGTGTAACGAGAAATGCGTTCTCTGTATACTTATTTATGCTTAGAAAATCAACAACATTTGACCAGAGGTGAGCAAACATTTTGAAAGAAAAAGGAGGAGTAGGGTAAGAATGAAAAAAGAGGGAGAGATAGTGAGGAATAGAAACAAAAAAGAAAGAAGACAAGAGAAAAAGAAAAAGGTAAAAAAAGAGAGAGGCGCACATAGAGAAAAAGGAAGAGAGAATAAATGAAAGAAGGAGACAATGAGAAAGAGAGAAAGAGAAAAAATAGAGGGAGACAGAACAGAGAGAGAGGAGCAGAAAGGAGAAACTGATTTGTTCAGTTATGTTGAATTAAATGTGAGTAGTTGTGAGTGCTGATGTTTCCCCTTTGCAAAAGCTGAACACACACACACACACACACACTCACGCACGCACGCACGCACGTACGCACACAGCCTTCCATTCCTGCTGGTCTTTAAAAAACAGCAAGAGAAATCACATTCTGTTTGTGAGCGAATTTTTTTATTCTTCAAAGTGGTCCTTTCTGTTCTGATGTTGTAGACCAGAGAGAGAGAGAGAGAGACAGAGAGACAGAGAGAGAGAAAGATAAAAAAGAAAGAGTATAACACTAAAAAACACAGATGAAGGTGATCTAATGAGGGACTATCTCAGATTAGGATTATAAAAAGCAGGATTAGAATAATCTCTCCCTCATTACAACCCTAATTAATCCCCAATTATGGACACAGTCCAGATCAGAGCCACGGAGGACCACCTTCACCCTGACTCCCTGTGTTTGTATGTGTGTGTGTGTGCATGAGGGGGGTGGGTCTGAAGGCTAATGGCAGACCCACACCCCCCTCAGGGTGAAACACCTCACTGCCCACTTAAAGACCAGACTGCCTCTTCTATAGAGACTCTATATAAACAGATACCAATTCATTAATTTATTAATTTACTAATCACTCATTAATTACTCATTAGTAAAAAAAAAGGTCACCCATGAGAATAAATTAGACACTGTACATATACATTTAAGTATTACAAAATTAATTATTCTCTTTTTAATAACTACAAAAGCCCTATTTTATTAATACATTTTAATTTATAATAAATTAATTGTAGTAGGTTTTCAGGGCAAACAATGTGACTAATTAATCCCTAATTATCACTGATCAATCTTATTCATTGTTGAAGTGGCTGATGGATTAAAGCTAATATGTAGTTTACAAGAACATTCGAAGTTCTTTATAAACACAGTAAAAACATTAATGTCAATTCTGTCACTTCAATTTAAAAAAATTAAAATGCAGTTTTCATTTTCTGTCAGATGATAAAATTTAATGTATGTATTAAAACACTTTAAATAACGTCTGAATCGTTTTGATTATGATGATTATTATTATTATTATTATTATAAAATGCACACTTTCATTCTAAACATATGCAGAGAACATTAGATCTCTAATGATTTTAGCATTTAAACGAATTTTACACACCCAATAAACGTATCCGTGTAAAACGGAAAACAAAACACGAAGGAAAAAATGATTAATTATTAATTTTTATTAAAAATCCCTGAAGCGCAGCAGGAGCAGAATCGGGTTAGAATAACTGAGCGCACGTTACAAATACAGACCCGTCTGCGCGCAAGAGAGTAAAAACACCAACACCCGCCGAACCGGCACACACTGACACGCAAAGTGAGCGCGCCCCCGTGGGTCTTCAGGACCTTGAACCGCATATTAACACTGCAGCGCGTGCACGAGGGACGCACAACACACACACACACCTTACTACAATAAATTATTATTAGTGTTATTATTATTGTTACTGTTATTCTTGCTGTTGTTACTACTAGTATTATTATTATTAGTAGTAGTAGTAGTAGTAGTAGTAGTATTATGGTTGTTGTCGTTGTTCGTAGCATCGGTAGTAGTAATGCTCTAATTGCTGTTACTGTTTTATTATCATTATTGATTAATATTATTAGTAGCAGTATAGTAACAGTTTTAGTAGTAGCATTGTTCTTATTGTTTTATTATTACCATAATTATTTTTCTGTGATTATCATGTTATTATCATGTGATTATTATTGTTATTGTTGCTGTTACATAACAAACATATGTATAAAGTTGCATTTATAATTCAGAAATACACCCTTACATACACAGTCACGTGAAGGCCCGCACCAGATGTGAGCATGAGCTCAGCAGCAAGTAACCTAAATCGGACTTGAAATTAACGAGCTTAATTAATAACACATTAATAACACCTTAATAACAGTGTAATGAAAAATAAAACGCTCTCTCCCTCCCTTCTGCTCCCCCCCCCACCTCTCTATTTTAAACTCGCCGCTCAGCCTCGCTCTCTGATTGGTCAGTGGTACTGACAGCTCTCAGATAAGACTGGCCGGACCGTCCGAGGCCACGCCTCCCTTCTTGTTGATCACGCCCTCTCCATCTTTCTCTCCTTCTCCTTCCCTCGCGCTCTCTCACCATTCATAAAGTATAACAGCGCGCGGAGCAGAGTGGAGGACGGGGAGATACGAGCGAACACGAGAAAGAGAGATAAAGAGAGAGAGAGAGAGAGAGAAAGAGAGAGAGACCCATGCAGGCAGGTACGCGGGTGCACGCGGATATACACAGGTGCGCGCGCTCAGGGAGCAGAGATGAGGACAGGGACTAAGGCGCGCTCTAGCACACTCGCACTCTAGCACTCACACACACGCGCACACACACACTCCGTCTCCCTCTCTCACACACACTCCAAAGCTCTCTCTCTCACTCGTCCTCCTCTTCCTGCTCTGATCTGACGTCTATCCGTTCTGCACTTTCCCCAAACTCTCCCCCCGCTCCGTCCTCACCCCCCGTGTGTGTGTGTGTGTGTGTGTGTGTGTGTGTGCGCGCCCCTGGGCCGGTGTGTGTTGTAAACGTTGGATCCCTCGGCGTACTGCGAGCCTCCGGTGTTCAGCCCGGACCTCTGCCCCAACATGATCGCCACGCAGGCCAAGCTGGTCTACCAGCTCAACAAGTTCTACACGGAGCGCTGCCAGGCACGCAAGGCCGCCATCGCCAAGACCATCCGGGAGGTGTGTAAGGTGGTCTCGGACGTGCTGAAGGAGGTGGAGGTGCAGGAGCCGCGCTTCATCAGCTCCCTCAGCGAGATCGAGGCTCGATACGAGGTGCGTTACACATACACACACTGGGGTTCAGTGTATATCCACATACAATACTGGCATAACACACACATACTCTTACTCACTCTCTCTCTCTCTCACACACACACACACACACACACACACACAGGGGATCAGTGTATATCCACATGCAGTAATGGCCTAACACACGCACACACACTGGGGATCAGTGTAAATCCACATACAGCAATGGCATAATACACACACACTAGAGATCAGTGTATCCAGTAATGGCCTAACACACACACATACACACACACACTGTAAGTCTATGTATTTTGCATGAGTCACTTGTATCTGTTAACACACACTGTGTTAGTGAAAATTCTCTTCACTATTACTTTAAATAATTACTGTTAATATTTAGATGTATGTAGTTTCAGTTTAATATCTTAGTGACTTACATTACTTATTTGGCCAATGTAATTAGTTACATATACCTTATACATCACACACACACATAGATAGATGTGGCAACCTGAATAAGTCCATTTATAATTTTCCATTTCTAATGAAATATCACAGAATACAATGGTCAGCTTACGCCCACCAATAAAGTAGAAAAACAAAAAATGCAGTGAATACACATATGTATATAAACACTGTTTCTGTTCCAGTGCTTTGTTCAGTTAGTTAATTACTTATTTACTTACTATTAAACTGCTCATCAATATATACAAACTATACTACGCAGTTTTACATGGGTTTATTATTTTAATATGGGTTTACATATATGCACCCTGAAATATGCCAACCAGTCAGGCAGAGCAGGAATCAGTCCTGAGGAAAAGCTCAGCTCTCAGGCTGTTTGCGCTTTAGCGAAATCCTGCATTATTTTAATCAGTTTAATTCATTTAAAATCTCTTCCCCTTTATGTTCCCTATTTATGTTTACTCTACCAGCTCTACATGATGTTGTCAATGTTAAAACAATCCATCACAATGTTTTCCCATTCAGTCCTTGTAACTCTCCCACTACCGTCCCTGTTTGCTATGTCCAGGGCATGGAGGTTGTGTCGCCCACAGAGTTCGAGGTGGTCCTGTACCTGAACCAGATGGGCGTCTTTAACTTTGTGGACGACGGCTCGTTGCCCGGCTGTGCCGTGCTGAAGCTGAGCGATGGCCGAAAGCGCAGCATGTCGCTGTGGGTGGAGTTCATCACCGCATCCGGATACCTGTCCGCCCGCAAGATTCGCTCACGCTTCCAGACGCTGGTGGCTCAGGCCGTGGACAAGTGCAGCTACAGGGACGTGGTCAAGATGGTGGCGGACACCAGCGAGGTCAGCAACGGATATCCAACATAATAAAATAACCCTGCTTTAAACGTCCCATTTTAGCAACGTAATCGCACCTGATATTATAGTCGCTGACCCTAAAAAGGATGTATTATTTGTGGAATTATATTATTGTATCGATATGTCAATGCTATCACACAGCTGTTACGATATTATCATACTTCATTTTTATCAATATTATCCAACACCTTTAATTAATATCATAATCCTTTTCTTATTCATATTACTGTACATATACTTAATGCCATTGTAGATATTATCACACTGCTATTATTATTATCTCACTGCATCAATCGATATATCATATGGCTTTAAGTAATATTACATTTTGCGTTTGTTGCCTAGTATCACTATCAATTCTCAACATATTTATAATAATTCTCCAAATCCACTATTGCGATTATTGAAATGGCCTATTATCGTTCCACCTCTCCAGGTCAGGCTGCGGATCCGCGAACGTTACGTGGTGCAGATCACGCCGGCCTTCAAGTGCACAGGGATCTGGCCTCGCAGTGCCGCCCAGTGGCCGATGCCACATATCCCGTGGCCTGGGCCAAACCGGGTGGCGGAGGTGAAGGCTGAGGGCTTCAACCTGCTGTCGAAGGAGTGCTACTCACTCACGGGGAAGCAGAGCTCGGCGGAGAGCGACGCCTGGGTGCTGCAGTTTGCAGAGGCAGAGAACCGGCTGCTGCTGTCGGGCTGCAGGAAGAAGTGCCTGAGCATCCTGAAGACGCTGCGGGACCGGCACCTGGAGCTGCCCGGCCAGCCACTCAACAACTACCACATGAAGACGCTGCTGCTGTACGAGTGCGAGAAGCACCCCCGTGAGTCAGACTGGGACGAGTCATGCCTCGGGGACCGCCTCAATGGCATCCTGCTGCAGCTCATCTCCTGCCTGCAGTGCCGCCGCTGTCCGCACTACTTCTTGCCCAACCTGGACCTGTTTCAGGGCAAGCCGCACTCGGCGCTCGAGGCCGCCGCTAAGCAGACCTGGAGGCTGGCCAGGGAGATCCTGACCAACGCCAAGAGCCTGGACAAGCTGTGAGGGGGACGGATATGACCATACCAAGCACACACACTTGGTCGAGGGAGATGGCAATGCCAAGGATGTTCTTGCTTCAAAACAACGTCAAGAGATTGGACAAGCTTGGAGGGGCTAACACACACTCATACACACACATACACACACACACACACACACACACACACACAGGTGCTGGCGAGACTGTCAGTGCCAAGAATAAGAAGCGTGGACAAGATGTGCAACACCACAGACACACACACACACACATACACATATTCTCACAGTGGGAAGGAACTGAAGTGACCCTAAACTGGACTTTGAGGCCACACAGAGCAAGAGATGAAGGTACAGACTCTCTAAAATAATGTCCTTGTTTGTTGGCTTTTACTGTTTTCACAAAGTGAAAAAAAACTCTTTATTCCTCTTTCTGTTTCTTATTTAAGTCACGTGAATTTTAATTAATGTTTAAAACTAAAAAAAAAAACATAAGTGTAGCGTGCCAACTTTTTTTTTCCATTCTGTGAAATGTAAATAAAATACAGAGAACAAAAAAATAAAAAAGAAATAAATAAACATTAGCTCGGTTTGTCCTCCATCTGCTATAATGACACTCTCAGCCTCGCGGTGTTACACAGAGTGTAATAACTCATTAATAACATTAATTACACTTTTATTACGCTTCGTTATTATGCCACGCGTTTCCCAGACACGCAGCAGGTTATTTTGAGCTGGCGGCGCTGTGAAGGACCGAGGGTCTTCTGCGACCCCCTCACCGCTACTTTCACTGCACAACAGACCCGGAGGCAGTGAGGCACGCGGGAAACAGCCCACTCTGAAAAGACCATTAATAAACGGGAGCGGATCAAATACGAAAATAAAACTGAATAGGAGCGAAAAATAAAAACAGAAAAATCATGACACGAGTGAATAAACAAAAAAACAAAAACAGTCGCACAAAGCGCTGAGTGCTTATACCCCGTTCACACCATTATTAGTGCGATTATTACTAATACGATAATAGATTAAAAAAACGATAATACTAATGCAATAAATAAATAAACAATAAGAAAACAATTATAATAGTTATTACAATTGTAACTCTATTGCTTCTAACAGTAAAAAAAAGTTAATCTGGATATATACAACTATGACACTTTCGTAGAACTATATTATTATTATTTAGAACGGGTTTATTGCATTATAGGATATATGACTATACTATTAAAAACATATCTGCAAAACATTGCTGCAAAATACAACTGTAATTATGCCATGTAATGTGATTACATTAGTGTAAATAATCCTGTATTATCCCATATGTCAGGGTGTACATAACAGTATAATACCGTGCAATAAAATTGTAAATAAAATACATTGTGTATATAAACGTATAGCATGCATAACAATGTACATTAAGACTAAATATGCACATATACAGAATTACAGAATATAAATTATTACTTAATAATTATGTAGTGCACCTAGTACTATATTAATGCAATGATAATAAAGTTTATTGTAATGATAGGAACCTGTATATATTATAGTATACATAATGGCATAATTTATGATAGTAATAACATTACAGTTTATATTGGGTATTATACTGATGCATAATCATATTGTGTATTCTAATGACATGACGCTGTATATAATAATATACACAATATTATAGTGTATTACACTGTATATACTCATAGTGTACATAATATTTCTAATATTGTAATGTATAAAATGGCAGGGTGTAAATTATAATGCTATAGTGTATTAGAGAGATGTTTGGGTTTTACTTCAGTAAAATATTAGAACTGATTTAGAGTAGCGCCTGTAAACACAGTCAAGAAGGGAAGCGGTTACAGTCTTTCAATGAGATTTCGGTGCGCGTGCATGAACACTCTCTCTTTCACACACACACACACACACACACACACGTCTTTATCTCTTGTGCGCACTCATTAACGCTCTCATCGCCGTCATTAACGCTTTATTCTCCTCCAACCTGACGGCTCGCGCGGCCCACGCACCTGACCCCCCGCCCCCCAAACACACACACACACACACACACGCACGCACGCACGCACGGACGCACACACGCACACATACACACACACACCTCCCTCAACAACTTTCCCGCCACCAGCAGAGCGCGAACCAGCGCACGTGCTCCGCCTAACAATGCTAGCAGCATTAATAATAATAATAACAACTATAATAATAACAACTATAATAATAATAATAATAATAATAATAATAATAATAATAATAATAATAATAATAATCAGTCAATTACCAGGCAACCCACTTTGACGCCATTAACAAATTAACAAAAAAAAGAAATTAACAAAAAAAAAATCTGACTGCAATTCACTCCGGCCTCATTAACACCCAAAAACAAAAAAAAGTTTAAACACATTCTGTACACACACACACACACACACTAAGAGTGAAATCCCAGCTGCAGCAAGCAAACCACAGAACATTTATACACAACCTGAGGTATGTGTGTGCGCACCCATGAGCAGGTATCTATAAATTGAGGTGTGCATGTGTGTGTGTGTATGTGTTTATACTTGTGTGTGTGAGTGTGGTGTTAAACTGAGCGGCTTGCTGTTGATCTGCATATGCAAATGGTTGCTAATTTTTTTAATTTGGACCATTTTCAACTCAGGCAATCTCACCTTTAAAAACATGTTTACAGTTAATTGAACCAATTAATTATATATATATATATATATAGGAGGTATGCGTGGAGGTGTGTGTGTGTGTGTGTATATATATAAAGACAGCTGTATGCAGAAGTCCCACCTTTCGCTGAATTTCTGATTATAAAATTACAAAACATTCTCTACAGAGAACACATTTAAATATGACAGTGACTTACACATTTAGTGCACATGTATTATTTATTTAGTTTAACACACTGGAAAAAAAGATAGAAAGTACAAACTTTTGCACATGCTTTATTATTTCCTAGTGTGTTAAATTCAGTAAATGAACAGCAAAATGTGCAATAATATACACAGAAGTGTCTCTGTAGGGAAAATGTATTTATTTACATTCAGAAATACAACAAATATAAATGTCATTTGACCAGGGGTGCACAAATGGTTGCACACAGAGTGTAGCATTTTTCTATACCTTTGGTTTCAGTCTATCTGGCAAAGTAATTCATTGCCCTCTATATTTGGTGCAGGATGTCTGGTCACTTTATTAGAAACACTTGCCTTGTATTTCCACTCACTGGCCACTCTGTGTGTGTGTGTCTGTGCCACTACATAGCTTTAAAAATTAATTATTGTATGTGTGTGTGTATAGGTAATTGCCCTCTACCTTTACGAGTTTGTCAGCATATATGTGTGTCAGTGCGTGTGTGTGTGTGTGTGTCTGTGCCACTACATAGCTTTCCAAATTAATTATTGTATGTGTGTGTATAAGTTTGCCCCCTCACCTGTGTGTGTCAGCATGTGTGTGTCAGTGCATGTGTGTGTGTGTGGCGTGTATATACCACTACTGTAGATATCCATATTAATTATTGTATGTGTGTGTGTATAGGTAATTGAACTCTACCTTTATGAGTTTGTCAGCATATATGTGTGTCAGTGCATGTGTGCGTGTGTGTATGTGTGTGTGTGTGTGTAACCCTACCTTTGGGTCAGTTTGTGTGTAGCTGGCATCTTCCTCGTCCACCTCGAAGTAAAGCTCTGAGCTGGTGATGGAGAGCGAGCCCCGTACACACACACCGGGTGCCAGCAGTTGAGCGCTCGTACTCAGGTTAACAGGCCCTGTGAGCACGTAAAAACACACACACACACACACACACACACACACACACACACACACACACAGATATCAGAAAGATATGAAACACCCATCATATTCAAACCCAAGACAGCTTAAGTTTATTAACTGTTATTTATTTACTCCGCCTCTCACTACAGACCATAAAGAACCACCACCATCCCCTTACAACAGCAGCTGTTCACTCTCAGTCCCTCTTATTTCATATTTTCATACTCATACCTTCAAAAGACAGCAGAGGTAAATAATCAGCAGCTCATTATTATTCTCTTCTAGGCTACGCTGGATTAAAGGGCCCATATCCTACATTTTCATGGATTTCATTTCCCCTCTCAGGCCACTTGTAACATTCCTGCAAATTTATGTACTAAAAACAAGTCATTTAATTTATGTGACCAACTTTATACAAATTTGTTTTTATTTCTTAAAACCGTCTGTTTTTGGAACTGTTTTTGTGACTGCGTTCAAGTGAGCAGCCTGATCTGAAACACTTCTTATAATGTCAGTTTGAATGGGCGGGGCTAACCTCCTGTGGGGTGAATGGGTGAGTCTATCAAAGAATCTAAACTGGCCATTTTTGTGGCTTATTTTATATATCAAAATATTCAATATTTGAAACTGTTTACAAACTAACATCAAACCTTCATTTTAAAAAATCAGCCTATGTGCCCTGCCCAGTGCTCTAATAATGTATGAATTATGCAAATTATATACAATGAACAGACTAAAACTTGCAAATAACACTGTAATACTGCAACACTAAAAACAACGCTACATATAACCAACATATAACTAATCAAATGAGCTAAACCTGCTGGTTTAATAATTCACTTATCAATATTGATTATGGTTATAATCAATTCGTTTCAATTGCAGTAATAGTTCACCTGTGTGAACAATTCAATCTCCAAATCTACAACATTGATGATCAACTCCAGCATCCCTGCAAAGCTTAATTCACTTTATTGAATAATTTATGTTAACTGAATTCCTTAAAGCAGAAATTGGCTGATTTAGGCCCCGCCCTCTTCTACCTGTGACAGGATCTGGGTCTTTGTCCTCCAGTGCTGAAAGAGTGTCATCGTCAGCTTCTTGCGAAGAGGTGGCCTCTGTGGACTGAACACGCAGCGGGGCTGTGGGGACTCCCAACAGCGCCCCCTCACCACCTGGAGGACAAATAGCAGCACATAACACAAACCTCACAAACATTTAAATGAAATGTAAACAAAAAACATGTTCATAATGTGCTGATAGGTTTGATGGACTGATAGTTTTAGCAGGGCGGCACATATTTCATACAACAACAGCGATACAGCGATAATGTTAAAAATACCATAAAATAGAGAAAATATTGATTTCAAAATATTTGTTTTTGGATTATAACAGTAATTGTAATTAATAAGAACAAAATAGACATTTGCAGTTTAAGTAAGTAAATAAATACATAAATATTGTAAAATACAGAACATTTGTTTTTCTTTTTTAAAGTGAAAAATGTAACATTTTAGTTTAAACTGGAAAAAAAAATCAGAATTTTCACTTCAAGTCTTTTCGTATTTTGAAAATTTTTAAAACAGATTGAACAGTGAAAGAACAACAGTTTGATTTATGCCTTCATGTTTTACTTTTTTTCTTAAAAAAAAAAGAAAAATATGGAAGAATAAAAGAATAAAAAATGGATTACTTCTCATTTTGTGAATAAATAAAGATGAATAAGAAAAGCATGCGGTCAACGCATTGAAGAGACACCAGGACACAGAAGAGCGGTTTCTCAGAGCGGAACTCACAGAATTGGGTCCGCAGTTAAAAACACAATCTCAGCGACAAAGTTTTTGGGGTGAATACTTTCCTACTTGTTTACACACTGGATAACAGTCGGCCACATCGGCCGCAGCAGAAGCACGTGCGAGGGAAGAGTGTGTGCGGCTTTGAGGCCGTGTGTTTGATCTGAACTCTGTCTGACTAGAGGTTCTGCACAGATTATTTAAGAAAGCCGGTAATCTGTAAACATTTACTGAAGGCTGCGTTCCTCAGCGTTCCTGAGGCTGAAGTTCTTCTGAAGCTCCACAGCTCCTCTGTCTGCAGCGCACACTCACACACACACACACACACACACACACACACACACACACACACACACACACACACACACACACTCCTTCCT
>JBBPCY010086770.1:0-23821 GCA_037974405.1 Brachyalestes nurse
TTTGTGTAACTTAGCTTGCTATATTTCTATGGGTGGTAGCTTTTGTGTAGTGAAGCTTAATTTATTGTTGAGTAACTGATGGCTTAGCTCACTACACTTTACAAGTAGCTTGCCCAACACTGGCCAAAGGCGCTAAAGAGATCATTGTGTAGGATGGTCAGATGTCTCCCTTCTTATTTGCGTTCCCTCCATCAGAGAAAGGCTGAATGGTAAAGCCCAACCTCAGAAAAACAAACCACATCATAAGACTGGTAATTAGCTCACAGAGGAAGGCAAATTTTGTACATGAACAAATAAGCTTGCTGCAAGACATGGCTGTGTTTGGTGCAATAGATTGGAATTATAATTAGCAAGGGACCCTACAAAGCCAATAGCGGTAAAAAAAAAAAGCACAAGCTTTGAAATAAAAATAAGCCTGTGGTTATTCATAGTCTATAAATCTAAGGTTGTTTGAGAAAATGAGGATGCGCAGTAGATGCCCACGGCAACTGAGCAGTCAATGAAGTTAAAGTCAGCAACAAGTGGCCTATCACACAACAAGGAATTTAAAAGAGCTGGCACTTTTTCTGGCTTTCTCCTTCTCTCTTTATGAGCCAGAGCAGATAACTTATCTAAAATCTTTCAAAGTTCTTTGATTATTAGGTTATTCTTGAATGCTTAATTGCTAATCAGTATTCTATAATTTGTTCTACAGTTTTGTGCAGTGTGCATTCTTTCCAGTTTTTTTAATCAAAACTGTTTGTGGAGAAAATATTTAATTTCACTGTTTCCTAAGCTCATCTCTTGCACAATCCATATTACAGCTATGGACGAGACATACCTTAAAGCTGTGTGGTGAAGAGTGGCTCAAAAGAAAGCCTGCTTAAGTGCAGGTGAGGTAAGAGATGTTAATAAGGGCCGGGGGATGATAAAGTAATTGTGTTCTAGCTAGAGAAAGAAAAAAAGAGTATCTTCTTAATGTCACTGTTTGTGCTCTGCCACAACTCGGAGAGGTGATCCCATTTCTCCTATAATTTGCACAGTAACTCTCTGAAACCTCACTATCCTAAAGTTTGTAATGTAGTGACATTTGTTCCCTACTGGTTTTACACAGAAGCTAACTCAGAAGCCACTGATTCTTGGGTCCGGACATTGTCTCACAAAATTGTGCTGTTTTAGTTCACCCATTTTAAAGCCTTGGTAAAACAATAAGAAGTAACTGGCTGCTACATTTTATCATATTCCTCAAATGGAAATAAAATTAAAACATCTGTCTCTTACCATCTCCTGGGTCTACAATCTCCACTGTGGCTACTGCTGGAGACTCCAAAGCCCCGATGACAGGATCAGACAGAACGATGCTGAACGTCTTGGACCGCTCATATTTTCTGTCGGAATAGATCTTGACCCGCCATGCGGCCGTGGTCTGGCCTGGGTTAAACTGCACCTGCTTTTGAAACTTTGCTTCAAAGTCCTTCTCCTTCTCAGCACTGCCGTCCAGGGTCACATACACCAGTCATGTGACACATACGGGTCGCCGGAAATGAGCGCGTCACAAGGTATATAAACAGGTAACGGGTGGATCCACATCGCTCAGACACTGAGTCGCCTACTCGCCCCTCAGTCATCATCTCAGGATACTGTGAGTACTTTCTATACCTCCGTGTGTATGTTTCCGGTTGGAATCATAACTCTTGTGTGGAGCGTTCTCAGAGCAAAGTGCGTGAATCTACCAACCCTCTCGCTTCCGTGCTTGGGTTCATCCTTCATGCTACACAGGCGAACGCCTGGCAAGGTACGCCACTGTTCAGCAATGTGTCACAATCCAGCCCAGTGTCTCTGTTCCCTGATCCATGTTTTTATGTGTCTTGTCATGCCTGTACTCCCTAGTGCCTGTTCCATGTTGCCTGTCCAGGTTTTCACAGTGGCTGCCCCCTGCTGGTTGACAAGGAAGTGGTTCTCGCTGCCAGCATTACACCTGCAATCACTCACCTCATCAGCCACAGTATTTAAGCCATGCCAGAACTGCTTCTCTCTGCCAGATTCTTGTCTTGCTCTACGGAGACTGACTCTCGCTTCTATCCCTGTTTGGATCTCTTGTTTGAACCTGGCTCTTGAAACCCTTTTGGATTTTTTATCATTGAGGTTTTTCCCCTTGTGAGTTTTCCTTGTGTTTTTTTTGGACTGATTGATTTTGATTTGAGATTTTTGAGATTTTTTTTTTTTGGACTGTGCCTTTTCCACCATTGCCTTATGTGTTGATTGGCTGCCAATTCTATGTTTTGCCAACTGAGTGGAAATTAAAGGAACACTTTTGATTTTTCAACGTGTTCTACTGAGTTTGCTTTTGGGTTCTGTCCTGTTAGCCTTCCGGCCGTGACACAATGCTTAATACACAGCACGTCATAGTGCACACTGTCAAAATTAGACAGCTATTAACTAACAACTTCAGGCAGGACAAAGTATACTACAGCAATAATATGAGCTAAATAAAAATGAAATTGGCCCACTGCTGATAGAATTTAACACTAAACTTTTATCTCGGTCTACATAACGTATTGTCAGCACTATCATAAGTTCAGACACTCTTACACTCTTACACTCTTAAATCATTATAGTCTGCCTTTGTAGATGGGATGTGTTGGCATTACAGTCTGCCTTTGTAGATGGGATGTGTTGGACAAAGTAAAATGTATCGGCATGTAGAACTGGAAGCTTAGTTTTCTATTACTATATAAGAAGTGTAATGCTGCCTTTATTGTTTTATGTGCCATGATTTTTCTGAGTGACCATGTTATTCTAGATGCTTTGTTAGAGCATGTTACATATCAAAACAGAAATGAATAACAACTACTACAAGACCAGCCTCTATTCTACTCCCTTTACTTGATTGTTTTCTCCCCCTTGATTCCTTTGTGAAGTGACTTTGAGTAAGGTGTGGGGTGCTATGTAAAAGGAAGAAATACCGTAAATGCATTTATAAAAATGTGACTTGCCAGTTTACAGAGAAATTGTTATTGAAGATCTGATTAAATGCCTTATAATAAAAAAATATCTTTATTCATAAGAAACCTGCTTATAAAATCATTTTCCCATGTTTTGACATTTATGGCCTAAACTGAACGCTATCCTCAAATACACACAGTAAAGGGTGAGTGGAAAATAACATAATGTTCCTCTAATCCTCCCCTGGCCATAAGATTTGTGTTATATGCCCACAGATGGCAAAACTGCTACCAGATTTGCTTACTTATTTCAAGAGGTTAGAATATATGCTTGATTCAATCTCCAGGTAAAACATAAAAAAAGGGAAAAGAATCTTCAAAGAAGAAGGCCTTAAGTTAAGCAAAGAAGGCAGAGTAGAGAGAAAGAATGGCTTCACTTTCAGTTCCAACTCTCTAATTCCAGGGGGTCTCTTCCCTGCAATACTAAAAAGCATGTGGAGAGGAGAAAAGAGGAAGAGGAGAGAGGAGAAAGGCCACAGGAGGGCAGAGGGAGTGCAGAGCCCCATGTGGTGGGACAGAGGTACAAGGCTGGAGCTTCACAGAAGTTGCCAGCTGAGATAAGAGCCACAAAGAGCAAAAGAATGCTTACTTCAGCTTCTGTCTGAGTCGTGCAGGTTCCTCTTTAAGTGCAGTTTGTAGCAAAAGTGCATGCCCAAAGTGTGACAAGAGGCAGAAGTAATATTTGTCTAGTGCTGACAATTATCTCAAAGAATAATTTCAAAGTATTTCCATACTTAGGAAAGAAAAAGAATTTGACCCAAAACTCCCTTCTAACTAAGGGAGATGCTAAATGCAATACCATGGAATGAGACCATGCATTAGCATGTAGACTTGTGAAAAAAGTACATCAATATTACTAAGCTGGTAGTTTTTTGCGTGACTGGACCACAAAAATATGCATATTGCATAACTCCAAAACAACCTAAACACTTTTTGTTAAACTTTAGTGTTTGTTAAACTTGATTTTGACTTTGTTAAAACATGTTACTACAAATGACTTTTGTTGGTTTATTTTATTCATTGTATTGTAAGTTTGAAAGTTAAAAAAATGCTTTTACAGATAAGGCTGATAAAGATTAGGCTGAATACCAGCAGCATATTCCTGCAAATGTTTACATGGATCTTTATGCATTTGTCACCATTTCAGCTCTCAGCATGACATTTTGCGCTTAACTAAACAGCTGTAGCATGTGTAGCATTTCCCTTAATCAGGTTCATTAGATGATGTCCCTCTTCTTTTCTGAGGGAACCTTCACTATTCATTTTGATGTATTAGTGTCTGTCACGTCTGCAGACAAAGGATGCACACATAGGCACTCGGAGAGGGTTAGATGAGGTTTCTTTATTTTTGTGACTGAGGTTTCTTTCTTTTCTTTAACTGAGGATTCAAGGGCAGTTTTCAGGTTCACAACACAGTGTCAACTTAAACACAGAACAGCAGCTTTTCCTCGTCATGGCTTGTGCAGTACGATAAGCTCTATCCACCTCGGGACTGAGTGCCTTCCAGATGTATCCACCTCACTCCTCACTACAATGCTTCAGGGTGTGACACGTTCCCTCAGGACTGCTTATGGGGTCCACTGATCACACCTGTGAACATGAGAAGGGACACATGGAGGACAAGCACCGACTGTCAGTACACAATCACACAGCCTTCACTCACGCCCCGGTTCCTTGATAAGTTTTCATTCTCTCCTTGGATAATATGGGGGCCCACACACCGATTCTGCAGTTCGGCTGGCATATAAACCCACCCCACTTATATTCAACCAATCACATGACACAGACTATAATTATCACACACACAAGACAGGTGGACCTGTCGTTTGGAGCCCAGCAACCCAGTCATGCCTAGATTGTTCTTATTGCCCACACCTGGGTTGCTAGGCCCGACCACACACACACTATACCCCCATTTACACTCCTTTGTGTCCAGAGCAACTGTGGTCCAAAATTTAGGTGACAAGCTCCTCTGAGAGCGGGGCTGAACCGAGCCCGGCGTGACAGTGTCAACAATGGATTTCAGCTGCCTAACTCGATTCTGCCTTTAAGCATGACTAAATCTTTTCATGCATCTCATGGTAAATCTTTCAAATTATTTTTAAAATAGGACTGAAATACACAAACCTCAGCCACAAATTGGATGCATAACCTATGTCATGTATAAAGCAGTTTATTGGCCATGGGCAAGGAAAAACACAAAAAGCGCTTCCCTTCCTTATATATTTGCCTTTATTGTTAGTGCAGTACTTTGATTTTGTTCGATTTACCACCATTTGAGCAACGTGTGCATGCATTTTTAACAACTTCAGAAGTTGTTTTGACAAGAATAAAAACTGATCATCAAAATAACTATTTTACTATCAAGATTATTCATGAGAAGAGACAGATCAATATGCTGTGATGTGGCTGCAATATTTGTGTCTATGTTTTTTCCATTTTATACATTTTGAGCAAAAGTAGAATTACAACCCCCTAGAATATTACAATAAGGATTGTCTTACTCACTGGATGATGCAGTAAGCATGTATCACTGAGCATTCTATTTATTGTAGGCTGGCTATTTTGCTGCACACGTTAAACCCTGCTCCTTAAAAAAAGTGTGTCCCTAAAAAGAAATTAATGTTCATTTAGATGCAGTTTTACACACATTTACACTTGACCTGCCATCATTCAAACATTTGGCCCAATGTGGGGAAAAGGGGTGTATCCATCAGGCTCTATTTCTTACTGTAAGAGACCTGAAGGGGAATTCTAAATATTATTTATCATTGCACAACCTGCCAGCTAATCACAGATGCAGAAGTTTTAAGTGATTACTTTTTTAAAGCAAAGTATTGCTGCCCAAGTTGTATTCAACTGTGATTTAATCAGGAAAAGCTGTGTCAAGCATGAGCAGAACATAATATGTCTGAAGGCTGACTAAGTTGTTCGTTTGCACAATGAGATGATCAATTAAAGCCATTCATGAAGAGGCTTAAATTGGTCTCCAGGGGCCTCATGTATAAACGGTGCGTACGCACAAAAATGCTGCATATGCCCATTTACACGATCACATCGAGATGTATATACACTAGGGCTGTAACGGTACATGTATTCGTTCTGGATTGTCACGGTACATGGGTCACTGTTTGGTACATGATGCCATATGGAGAATACACGGTACGATGGAGAAGACGTAATTAAAGTAATGCGGAACTAAATTTACAAGCGTGAATTTTGTTGCCTTCTCGCCTCAGTGTTAGCGGCTGCTAACCAGGCATTGTTTGCTCAGCAACTGAGCAGGTCCAAAAATGAGACAATACGGGGAGCTAGGTCTGTGCTTTTCTCCTTCCGAATGGGAGCATTTATTTTCTTTCTTCAAAAAGAGCATTCGAGTGGCGAAAAGAACTTGCGAACAGAGCAGCCATGAAAAGAAACTCAGAAAAACTTCCCCGCACTACTACACACACATCTGCAGAACTACATCCCCCAGCATGCATGGTTCCTTAAAGTAACAGGCTCGTCCTGTAATGGTTTCATATGGAACCATTAAACAGCGACCTTTAAAAAGTTCGATCTCACTTACTTTCTATTAGGTAAGACTAGAGTGTGTGTTTACTGGTTAATACAGTGCTGTTCGTTTAAAATAAACGAAAACAAACCAAGCCTCATGCATTAGAAATTTTTGTTACTTAACTTCGCTATATGGGAACCATACCGAACCGTACCGAACCATGATGTCAGAACTATAGTGTGAACCAAACTCTGACCTTTCTGTATCGTTACACACATTCTCGTGGATTCTGTACCGCTACACACATTCTCACGGGAGCCCCAACCAATGCTTACACACGTTTCTGCTCGTTTTTGTAAATGGGTGGCATCTTTATCAAAGACACTGCAATTAATTGTAACAAGAAATTGGTGGAGAGAATTACTACCATGGCTGCTCTTGTGTTATTGGTAGATCTCACAAATGGAAGAATTATAAGAGAGCATGTATTTAGGGATCATACTGATTTCCTGGCTCATGATCATGACTGGTTAAACCGTTTGTCATCGAGACATGTAAAATTTCCTTACACTGTGGTTGAACAGGCAAACATTTAAGAGCAATTCGCAGTGATGTCTGATTTTTCCAAATGTAATCGGAGCAATCGACTGCCCACATTGCTATAAAGGCAATGTGAGAGAAGGAATTCAGAGAAGGAATTTCCTTATGTTAATAGAAAGCATTTTCATTCTATTAATGTGCAAATTATTTGTAATGCATCTCATTAATGTTGTGGCAAGATGGCTTGGCTCAACCCATGATTTGTTTATTCTCAGAAATAGTAGTGTTACAAACTAGTAGTAGAAACAAACTTGAAAATGGTGTGGTGCGTGAAGACTGGCTTCTCAGTAAGAAGACGTGTGTTTTATAATTTTAGGCCAAAATTGTAAGTTTTGTGTACGATGCCGCCATCTGACAGTGGTCCCCAACCTTTATTTTGTCACAGATCAGTTTAATATCAGAAACTATTTTCACGGCCCGGCCGTGGCAGATAAATATACGTATTTATACAAATAAATGATGCGCATAAAAATGGGGATATTTTTAAAATATAATAATGGGGTATCTTTATAATAATAAAGGTAAATCCAATGTGTACTTGAGCTTTATTAACAGCATTTTCATAAGGAGCCAACAACATAACACGGGTAACAGCCACGAGTGAGTCAGAGACTAAGGATACCGGTCATTTTTCAAAATAAAACATTGTTTAGTAAATAAAACGGAAATACTGTACTTTTTTTTCTGTGCAGCCCGCGGACCAGTACAACATGATCCACGGCCCGGTACCGGTCCGTGGCCCAGGGGTTGGGGGCCACTGCCATAGGGGACAGTGGGTAGCCACTGAAGACGTGGCTTCTCACCCCTCTCACTAACCCACCGTGGTACGGATAGTTTGCAGTTTGCAATTCACCACTCTTTTGAGTGTATCTCTACATTTCAGTGTTGTAGACGATGGCATGTTGTCTTTCATGATTTGTGAATTTGGATGATGTCATTCCCCACCCCTAAATGTGCTGGTATTAAAATGTGTGTTTTTATTGTCAAACGTAAATAATAAAACATCTATCATATAAGCAGGTCCAGCCAGGCTCACACATACATCAGTCTGATTTGTGAATTTTTTCACAGAACAGTTTTGTGCATCTGGATTTTTTGTGGCGTTTTTTGTGGCGCACGTATCTAGTTTTGTCTGTACGCTATGTTTTAGTGTGAATTCTACGCACGGCATTATACATGAGTTCCCAGCTCCTTGTAGAGAGTCAGACTGCTAGAAATGTGATTTAGAGTGCTAAACTGGCTCAGGTGCATAGAGTCTGTTCAATTGACAATTACTGGAAAAAATGTGGAACTACAGTGTCATGCATCCAACCAACACCACTGACACGCCCCCATCTCCCTGTCCCAAACGGCAAATCAATTGCAGTCTCTGGAAGCCCAACCACACCCCTTGGACACGCCCACCAGGCGCGCAGGTGGAACTAATCTCTGGGTCCGCTTTTTAAACATAAACGTGACACACAGACCTTGTTCACTCATGAGCTCACCTCCCGTGTTTGGCTTCTCACCTCTCTCGAGGATGTTTCATTGCTCCTGATGTCTCCATGCGACTCTATCCCATCAAGTACGCTCCAGATGATATCTTCAGATCTAATCCCGAATATCGCCCGCATCATCCTTAACAACTGCCTGCCCCCCCCCATTCCAAAGACCTGGAATGTGCTGTTCACAACATCTCAACATCTCAACTTCTTTCTTCCTCAAAACAGGCTTTCTTCCTCAAAACTCAACATCTTTCTTCCTCAAAACAGGCTTTAGGACCCTCACCAGTCAGGGTTCAAGGCTTCACACTCTTCTGAAACTGTACTACTAGCTGTCTCCAAAGAACTGTCTCTGAAGAGCTAGATCAGCCAACCTGT
This sequence comes from Brachyalestes nurse, assembly GCA_037974405.1. Classification (NCBI taxonomy): domain Eukaryota; kingdom Metazoa; phylum Chordata; class Actinopteri; order Characiformes; family Alestidae; genus Brachyalestes; species Brachyalestes nurse. The sequence goes on from JBBPCY010086770.1 coordinate 8,940, forward strand.
CTTCTGCTCTGATTCTTCTTGAACTTTCTGCAGCCTTCGACACAGTTAACCATCAAATCTTCCTAGCTCCAGCCTTGGGATATCGGGTAAGCCTGGCAATGGTTTGCACAAAGTTGTTCCACAGAGCTCGGTCCTTGGACCGCTTCTCTTCAATGTACAAAAATAAACACACCTATAAACACCTGAACCAAATCATACCCCTCAGTTAAACCTCTCAGTAACAGTAAAATTAATTTGGGCTTTGCAGCATTTGTGATTTGTGCCATGCAATGTTAAATAAGCACAAATGGATACACACACACACACACACACACACACACACACACACACAACCATTCTGTCTGTTCTACAGATGCCCCAGAATGAGGGCTTTCATCTCTGCCCATGAGACCCACAAAGAAGCCAAAAAAACACCTTAGAAAACAATCTCAAACCGTGGATAAAAACTGCAGCCGATAAGCCGGAGCAATAACAGCTCAACCTGAGAATACAGACAATACTGGATGACAATGAATTAAGAACTGAAATTCATATATGCCCTGAGTAAGCTGCTGATTGCTGCATTTGGATGGTCTTTCATTTAGGCTTATGCAGTCAGCTCTGCAAAGCTCCATGCAGAGCAGTTCATTTAACAAAAAAACCCATGTAAAATACGGGTGACTATGAATCAGACTAGGGTCTGCATGATAAGCACAGAAATGCATATAGCTGTACACTCACCGACAAAAGCTGTCTCCTCCAGGTAGCCTCTGCGTTGAAGCACTACCTCTAGCAGCCCGGCATGCTCATCCACCACATAAGAATGTTTCTGTAGAGATATCCGGGCACAGTCTAAGCGGAACTGCTGACCCTTCAACGTATTGCCTCCTGCATAGCAAGCAAAACCATAAATACTTCAAATGACACTCAAAGTTTCTTTATTAATGTACAAGCAAAAGTCACCTTAGAGGACATATTATCTGGGTAGTAAAATGTTTGATTAATCTTTCTCAAGCCACTCAGTAAGGCAGTCCAGTATTTGAACCCTTATAGTTAGGTACAACAATTATATCCACAATTAGGTTGAAAAGTGTTCTACCTGTGTCATTATATCTAATACAAGCACATTTTTGGATCAGACTGTAATGGCCTTGAATTGGCCAATGAATTGCAGCAGGAAGTAACAAAATCCTAAATATACTGTTTGGGGTAACAAGTTTCTGCTCTCAGCTGCTTTATCAACACCTGTTTTCCTAATTAATACTTCATTAAGCTAAATCAAACCTAGAAACTTTTACAGCTCACAAGAAGAACCTTTTTTTAAAACATTCTTGTTAGTTATGACTAATTGTGTAGTATGTTTTTCATATTTATTTTAGTGTTTGTAAATTCTTATTTATGAATAATTATATTTAACAGTACATAGTTCTGTTCCATAGCCATAGTTATTCTGGTATTTGTATTTATTTTACTGTTCACTATTAAATAATTTCAGTTTATTTCTATTTATTCTAATCCTTCATTTACAAGCAAAAAACACTTCCACATTTAATTACATTTTCTTGGCTGGTATAAGACAGTTGTACTTTTTCTATCTGTGGGCAACATGCTTGAATCATATGTCTCAGCATTTGTCTCAGCATTGAAGCAGTTCCCAGGCCATGAAATTATAACCAGTGTAGTAAGCCCCTGATGAACAGCAGCAAAGGAATTTGCTTATGTTAATAGAAAATAATTTTGTGCCACAAAACTGCCTCCATCTACTTAATTACCTTTGATCTGGATGGGAGGCCTGAGATTACGTCTCTCCTGAGGTTAACACAAGGATGCAATCCAGTCATGTCCAATTTATACTGCACTCTTGTTTAATGTCCTCCACATGTAACAAATTAACACAAATTGGTCTTCATAACCTTTTGTTTGATAATATGCACAAATCTCGTTATAGATCTCTTGCACAGTGTCAACTGATCCCTGCAAAATAACCCTAGGTTTAATCCTGAGTTTTCTAATATAATCTTTACATCTTTAACTATCACAGACTAACAAAACAAGTTTAGATACAAGACAATGTCTTACCAAAGCTATTCCTGTACACATTTTGAAAAGGATTTCTGGTTTGGTTAGTTTTACGCACTGTCATGTACACCAGTGACGTGATGTGCACGGGTCAATGGATGAATCTTTACCCGTGTTTTTAGTATTCATAGATCTACAGTCTACAATCATAGTTTCTAGCAGCCCTCTCGTGTCTATCTGGGCTTGGGCTTATTCGTCATGCTACACAGGCAAACTCCTGACCAGGTACGTGCATTCAGTGTGAAGTGTTTATTACTAACCTCGATCTCATCTGAATAGGGGGAAGAATTCACCTAGTCCAGGCCTTGCCACCTCCGCGATGCCGACCTTTTCCCGTTCTTACTTTCCAAGTCCACATCCAGCTCAGCCACAAACGGGTCGCTGCCACCGCTTTTGCTGACTCAGGGACGGCTGGAAAGTTTATAAACCATTCTTTTGCTGTTCAGCTGGGTGTGGAAATGAAGGCGTTAACCGAATATCATCACAGCCATTGACAGTTGAGCCCTGCAGCACAGCCCCATCACTCATCAGACTCCTCCCTTGCTCCTAACCGTGGACCAGCCCAAAGAGCACATTCCCTTCCTGGTCACTCACCTCACGGCTCCTCCCATTATCCTGGGTCACCCTTGGCTCCTCAATCATGACCCCCTCATCTCGTGGACCCAACAGAAGATCCTCCAGTGGGATGCGACCTGTCAGAAGCTTTGTCTCACTGCGTCAGCTGGGATGTGCTCTGGGGAATCCACTGCCCCCGAAGTCGACGCTGAAGCCATCACTGAGCCGTACCGGGAATTAAAGGAGGTCTTCAGTAAAAGCAAAGCTGTCGCACTGCCTCCTTAACAGCCTTAAGATTTGGCCATTGACCGGGGTTCCTCCCGCAAGACGATCAACAGTTTGCCCCCTTCATCCCCAGTGGCCATGGGGTTATTTTTTGTGAAAAAAAAGGATGGCGGTCTCCGCCCGTATGTTGACTATTGGGGGCTCAATCGGATCACCATAAAGAACAGTCATTCACTCCCTCTTACCAACACTGCCCTGGACGCTCTTTCTGGTGCCACCCTCTTTACCCAACTGGACTTGAGAAGTGCTTAGAAACTCGTCCGCATCAGGGAAAAGAGTGGAAGATGGCCTTTATCACTCCCACCGGTCACTATGAAATTGATTACATTGATTATGCCGTTTGGCTTGTGCAATAGTGCTGCAGCGTTCCAGCAATTTATTAACGTCTTGAGGGACATGCTGGGGTGGTGGGTCTTTGCCTACTTGGATGACATATTGATCTACACTAAGTCCCTGGAAGAACAGCATGTCCGGGCAGTATTAAAGAGATTGTTGGCCCACCGACTGTTCTTTAAGTTGGAAAAATGAGCTTTCCACCACATTCCTGGGGTTTGTCATCTGCCCTCAGGGTGTGGCCAGGGAGCCTCAGAAACTGGATGCTGTGCGTAACTGCCCTCTACCCACTTTGCTTAAACAGCTTCAGCTTTTCTGGGGTTCGCTAATTTCCACCGACACTTTATCTGGGGCTTCAGTTCAGTCGCAGCACCTCTTACTACCCTCACCAACCTACTAAATCACCCTTCATCCTCAACTCAGCAGCCCGAGGAGGCCTTTCACCATCTGTGCACCTTGTTCACCTCAGCACCCATCCTCCTTCTGCCAAGCCATTCATTCTCTGTGGGTATAGGAGCTGTTCTCTCCCAACGAGGTCCAGACCAGGCATTTTCTTCTCCAGGAAATTTAATCTCACTCAACAGCGGTACGGAGTAGGGGGCTGAGAGTGGGCTCTGGAGGAATGGCGTCACTGGCTTTAGGGCTGCAGTGACCCGTTCATTGTCTGGGCAGACCACCAAAATCTCATTGCCATCCAGCAGGTGAAACAACTCAACCCTGCGTGGTGTGTGCCAGGGTTAAAACTACAAACCAACCCAGCCTGGGGCCTCTTCAACCTCTCCCTGTACTTCATTGCCCCTGCTCGCACATCGCACTGTATTTCATCACTGGATTACCCGATTCGGAAGGGAAGAATACCATTTTGACCATCATAGATCATTTTTCCAGGGCCTTGCACCTGGTAGCGCTCAGTGGACTCCCCACAGCCAAAACCACAGCAGAAATTTTGTTAGAGCATGTAGTCCGATTGCATGGGTTCCTCAAGGACATTGTCTCAGGGCCCCAGTTCACAGCCAAGTTCTGGAAGGCCTTCTGTTGTCTGATCGAGTCCACCTGCAGTCTTTCATCCGGTTACCATGCACAGACTAATGGTCAGACGGAGTGGACCAACCAACAGCTGGAGCGCTTTATCTGATGTTTTGTCGCCACTTGTCAGCGCTCCTGGACTGTTACCTCATCTGGGCTGAACTCTCTCATAACCTCCTCATCTCCTCTGCCACCGGACTCAGCCCTTTTGAGGTATGTTGTGGGTTTCAGCCTCCGATGTTCACTCACCAGGAACTGGAGGTTGACCCAACAGTTGGTCCGCAGGTGCCGCCGGGTGTGGCACCAAGCCCGTGATGCCATCCGATGGGCCAATGCATGCTATGTCCAGCAACATCACCGCCGGCACCCTCCGGGATGATTGTTCCATGTTGGTGAAAGGGTTTGGCTCTCTACTCAGCATCTTCACCTGCACACTGAGTCCAAGAAGATCTCCCCTCGGTTTATTGGACCCTACTGGATCACCCACAGGATTAACCCTGTCACCTTCCGGCTCCAGCTGCCTGCCTCTCATCTGACTCACCCGGTATTTCACGTCTTTCACCTCAAGCCCTTCATCACCTCGCCCTTGGTTCCCGCTGCTCCGGATCCTCCTCTGCCTCGGATTATTGATGGTGGTCCTGCTTATACCATCCGATCCTGGACACACAACACTGTGGTCGTGGTACCCAGTACTTGGTAGACTGCATTTTGTGACTTAACCAACCCCCATCCCCTGAGAACCACACTGAGACATAGACCTCAGCCCCCAACCCCTACCCCCAGCCCCTCAGGAACCCTGCAGCGACACATACCTCGGTGCGCAACCACTGAAAAGTTTCAGTCTGGTTTCCGCCCTGGCCATAGCACAGAAACAGCCTTGGTCAGGGTCACCAACGACCTTCTAATGATAGCACATACTGGTTGTCCTTCTCTACTCATCCTCCTGGACATGACAGCTGCCTTTGATACAATAGACCACAACATCCTCCTTCACTGTCTGCAATACACCATTGGACTCTCAGGCAAAGTCCACAACTGGTTCACATCATACCTGGCCGGCAGAACTGAGTATGTCTGACTGGGCAGCACAAAATCCCACACCCACAATGTCACTTGTGGTGTCCCTCACGGATCTGTGCTAGGCTTTTCTCCATCTACATGCTCCCTATCGGCAATGTCATTAGCAGACATGGTATATCCTTCCATTGTTATGCTGATGACACTCAGCTGTACCTCAGTACTACCCCCACCTCTTCTACTACTCCCGTGCCAACATCCACACTGACTACCTGCCTGGAGGAGATAGAGGTGTGGATAAAGCTCAACTTCCTTCAGCTGAACAGATCCAAAACAGAAGCCATCCTAGTTAGCACACCACACCATCTCAGCTCTTCCACCGTCACCAGTATCACTTTCTCTGGCCAAAACATCCCCCTGTCCACATCTGTCACCAATTTGGGTGTTAAAATAGACCCTCAACTCACTTTTGACACTCACATCAAATACCTCTGTAAAACATCATTCTACCACCCTAAGAACATCGCCAAACTCCGCCCAACACTCACCCTGGCAGATGCAGAGAAGCTCGTCCACATCTTTGTCTCCTCCAGGCTGGATTACTGTAATGCACTCCTCATCAGGACCCCTGGCAAGAGCAACCAGAGACTGCACTATATTCAGAACATCGCTGCCAGGATCCTGATGAGGGTGCGCAAGCATGACCATATCACCCCCATTCTGAAAACTCTCCACTGGCTCCCTGTTCCACCCAGGATATAATACAAGGTCTCCCTCCTCACCCATCAGTGCATTCACGGACACACCCTCCTTTACCTACAGGAACTCCTCAACCCCCATACCCCCTCATGCACCCTGACTACCTGAGAGCCCCACATTGATGTTTTTTGATGTTTTTAAAAACTTAAAAACTCATCTTTGTAGAAAGACCTTTTGCTAAAGCATTTTATAGATTCTCCTGTTTTATCATTTTTTTCCTTTACTCTGTAGCACTTTGAGATTGCTAAAATATAAAGTGCAATATAGATAAAATGTATTATTACTATTATTATTGAGAGGCATTCTGTAAGTGCCAATATCTCTCAATATAAAGAATCACTTGACAATCTAGCCATATCAAGAGTTGTATCTGAAAAACTGTATTCATCTGATGGCAAGAGGGCAGCTATTATAAGGGCAGCTGTTCAACAAAGGTACAATGGACAAACTGCTGTATCTTTAGCTTCCACTGTGTGCATATATGGGACCTCTTACAAAACAGTCATGATTGTTACTTTTGGGTCTTCTTTTGGATTATCAGAATTTGGCCAAATCCTGAATTATGCTGTTCTTGGGAGTGACGCCTGCTTCATTGTTGAGCAAGTTGAATCCTGGTATTTTTAACACTTTAACTGTCTTTTTTAACACACAAACTGTTGCGGATAATTCTTGGTCCAGACAACATCAGAAAATTAACATGTCCTGGCACAATTTCAACCCTGGAAGACCTTAGATTAATGCTATGTGAAAAATTGAACATAGAGGGTTGGTTTCCCAGACAAGGATTAAGACTAGTCTCTGACTACCCTTTCCTTTTCAATGGAACATCTCTACTCACAGCACTACGTAATCCAGGACTAGTCTTAATCCCTGTCTGGAAAACGACCCAGAGACTGGATTTGTAATTCAGTAGGAAGATCCTGATTTCAATAATTAACTCTGCAATCTAACAGACATATCAGATCTTCCAGCTGAGAAGGCTACATTGAGACTTTTCTGGACAATATCTGTCTCGCCATCAGATGAATACAGTTTTTCAGATACAACTCTAGATATGGCTAGGAATCAAGTGATTCTTTATCTGTGTCATCAACCCCAGTTACAAAAAAAGATCCTTGGCCAAAGAACTTGCCTATTTACAGATTCTCCTTAGATCTTGAACTTCGTCTTCAAAAAGCAAATGAGGTCTACAAAAAAGATTCCACTGGAGGTCACAAGGAACATAAAGATCGAAATACTTAGCAAAGTTTCTGAGGTCAAGTTCTCCTACAGAGCATATCCAGATTAATCTGGATGTGAGATAGTGGCCATAGCTTTGATCATCAAGTATCCTTGTCTCGCTCAGGCCAGTGGCAGTGGTTGGGAGGGCTGGAAACTCAGTATTCAGTACAAGATGAACAACCTTAGACAGAAGCTGCAACAACCAGATTGCGCTGAAGTTATGATGCTCATATGAAAGGATCTAGTTCTTCAAGGGATGGCCACAAAAAGCCTCGCAAGTCAGAGATAAACTTCCTTCCAGACCATCCCACAGGGCTAAATGATGAGGATCTTGAGAGGCAAAGACAACTCCTTGCAGATGAAGTGAAGAAGAAAACCCCTAATCTTGATGAGGTGAATGCTAGAATGGTCCTCACATTCTTCTTGAGAAGAAAATAGATAGTCACAGATGAACCCCTGGGGCCTCATTTATCAAGAGTGTATAGAAATTATTCTAAATTCTATCATATGAGTGAAATTTAGAATGTGCGTAAGAACATAAAAAGTGAGATTTGTCAAACCTTCGCTGGGTGGTCTTACGCACACCAGTAAGTAATCAGCAATGATAAACCCCACACCTTCTAAATCACCGTGCTCGAGCATGCTCAGATGAATTTGCATTCTGAAATGCCCTCCATTAACCATGTGGTTTTAACATTCCCTCTACAAACTATTTCAAGCTTCAAGTTTTACTGTCATATACAGATAACAACGTAGCGTCATCACCCGTAATGAAATTCCTAGGCTCGTGTTCCCACAACTTTACATAAATATATAGAAAAGTATACAGATACAGTATACAGATTTTTAAAAATTGAAGAGAAAAAAAATTTTATATATATATTGAAGAGAAAATATATATTGAAGAGAAAATATATATTTTCTCTTCAATATTTATCTATATATGCTTGATTAAACTCTTTCAACACTTGTAAATACTTAAAACTAGAGATGGGCCCGATCCGATATAATATCGGTATCGGGTCCGATGTAGCCATAAAGCCGATACCGGATATTGGTCGGACAGCCCAGTTCGCAGCTAGCCCTGGACCTTAAACTCGACGCTGTGTAATATGAGAAGTGTCAGCAGACAACCCAAAAGCTAAAGGAATATAAGAGAAGGCTCTTAGCTCTCCCTCAAGACCTCTTTGGGGTTCTTTCAGTGGCTATTTTGTGTGTTTTGTTGGTTGGCTTTGCCGTCTTTGAGAGATAGACAAGATGGACATCTCGTAACTCAGCCGGTCCACCTTAAAGTGGTTAGATTACACTCTGCCCATGTCGTGTCTCAGAATTCACGTTATTTTAAATTTATTAGTTTGCATTTTATTTTCTATACAGTTGTTGCTGCTAAAACGGACATAATACTTGAACTATTTATTTGATTCAGCCAAGATTTATGTGTTTTTTATATTTCCAAATTTTACAGCTGTTGCTGCTACCTTTTTGTGAAATGTGACATAAATAAATTCTTTTGGAATGCTTTTAAATTCAGTGTAGTTGTGTATATTTTTTGCTCTTCTAATAAGTGCTTAGTAGTTTATTTATTCTGCGATGTAACCTTACTAACAAACAGCACAATTGCAATGAAAATAATGCTAATATTAATTTAAATATATATATTTAAATTATTCTATATCTATATTTAAATTGACATTCTGCACACAGTAGCATACACTCACCACAACTACGGGACTCTCATAATGTCAGTTTAAAAAATGCCACTTTAAACTCTCACTGCACAGTTTTGCACTCCACATTCTCCTCACTGCATCATTTTGCACTAGACATACTAAATACTTGTAAATAATTAACATTCTTTGAAAAATGCGCAAAAATAAAAACTGTTGCATTCTGATTTATGCTTTTTGTGGAATTTAATTGTCTTTGAAATAGGTATGTACAGAATTTTATCCAATTATACAAGTCGACCTTAAAGAAACTTTCCTGACATCCCAGGAAAAGCTTTTTTCAGCACTGATTAAGATGTTCAGCGCAAAAGGTGACAAGGCTACACAGCAATTGAAAAACCTCTTGGAATCTTTAGATGAACAGGTAAAGAACAAAAAATCAAGTTTAAAGTGATTTGTACAATGGACTGTAATTAAATGTATGGCTCATTTTCAGAACACTGCATTGTGTAGTGTAACTGTTAAAGAAATTTTAATATTTTAGAGTGCAACAGAAAAGTTAAATTAGGAAAATCACATTATCTTACTGCTGCTTTTTATTTGCTATCATATTCTACTTTTTGACCATGGATGTTACTGCACACAGAAGAGAAACAGCTCTACGAGGACTGCGTATGTATTTGACAATATGAACCATTATCAAGAAAGTGTCTTGTAAGTATTATATCAAATAGGATTTTTTTGTCAAACTATAGCTGCACAGTTAATCTAATCGCAATCGCGATGTCAGTCTGTGTGATTACATGAACGCAGAAAGCTGCGATTTAACCCTCTAAGCGCCAAAGTTGCGACAAGATGTAATCATGAATAAAATAGACTAGTTACAAATATCATGTAATATAGCATTTATATTCCCTACCACTAGTTGGCAGACATGTAGTTCTTCGATTCAAGACTAAAAATATGTCATCTTCCTGTTCAAAGTTTTGAGTAAACAGCAGTCTCGAATCATTTGTGTGGGAGCAGCCAAAGGATGCAGTTCAGTTGATGTCGTGTGAGTAAGCGGGTGAGATCTGTGAGAGAAAAACGCCAAAAAGTTGTCCCGTGATGTCTTGCAAAAGTTATTCGCCGATTCTGACTCTGAAAGGGAATTTTTGTCTTTTCAGAATGGTTGGTCGTCTAACACTCGCGCATCTCTTGGTACAGCTTTGCTGTGCAGCGCTGCCACCATGCAAGCCGAGAGTGTTCACGAAGCACAAACAAGTGTTTTTTTAGACACTTTTCCCAACGGGAATGTGGGTGGCAGTCGTGAATGTGGTCATAGTGTCTGTAGGAGAGGTGTTGGTCGAGGCGGAAGCAGGAGGAGTGGGAGAAATAGCCGTAGCACTAGCTCTCTCCATCCAGTGCTCCAAAGAGGTGGGAGTTTCCGCGCTGCACACGTTCGTGGTGTGTGTGAGAGAGACGTAGAAGAGGCAGCAGGGGTGATCTGAATCTGAATGGGGCTGGAAATAGTGATAATAATGGTGGCTGGGTTTATCTGAGAAGCAAGGAAGTATATCAGGACTGGATCAAACGCTTTGATGAGCCTGTTGGTGTATAAACCAACGTAATGATGTCATAATATGCATTAGTATATTTATACCCCACATAAACTTTGGGTCATACCCAACATTTTTCTAGTTTTCTAGTTAACCCCTTTTAAGCCAAAAGCTTTTGAAATATTGATGTCAAAATTCAGCATTGTTTTGAAATCAACTTCAAGAAGGGTTTCATAATCACCTGGATCAAGTTGAGACAAACAAAACCTAAACTGTGCATAGCAGTTGAGCATTTAGACTGGATGTCGGAACCACTGGTTAAGAATATTGTTAGAGTGGTTGAAGTTTTGAACTTTAAATTGTCACTATGTAAATAGTTCTTTTTAACTGTACCATAAAGTCCGATGTTTAATGTAAATTTGCTTGAATAACAGGTGTAATATTTTAATATCTGTTATGTTTGTGTTGTAATTTTTAGGATACCGATTCTCTCGAAATGCAGGCCAGAAAAATGAAGACAGGGATATTGGAAGTCATCAGACAGCACAACTTCAATGCCAGACCCGCACCAGTAAACATAGCTTGGTTTTATGTCTGAATGTCCAAGTGTCTGTCTTTGCCAGTCTGTGTGTCTAACTTCATGTGTGTGTTTGTGTGTCTGTCTGTCTCTTCCTGTCCGTGTGTGTATCTGTCGATCCTCGGAGACTCATACATAGTGTTGACACTTATGAATATAATCCTTAGTTTTGAAAGGCTGTAAATGAGACATTTTTTTTTCAAGGTGTTTTCTCAGAGTGAGTTGAGCCAGTGTGTTCTTTTTTTTGTATAGGCTTGCTGAATGTGTCAGTGTATTTGTTACTTTCTGAACCTTAGAGTGTCAGAGATGAAAGTAGGGAGAGGGAAGGGGAGGACGCACCCAGCAGTCGAGTATGTATAGGTTTAATAAATCAATCAACACAGAACACAAAACACAAAACACAAAACCCCGGCTCTTAAACCAAAAAAAACAACGGGACACTCCAGACCCGTGCTCCCCAAACGAACAAAATAACCAAAATCAGGACTCTGGCTAGAGCTCCTGAGCTCACACGGCCAGGAACGTGGGAACAGGCTGGGGTGCAAGACGTGCTACCCTTCAAGGCAAAACGGGGGGGGGAACACGGGCCTGTAAAACAGAAAGGGGATAAACAAGCACAAGAACATGAAAACACAGGATTCAGAATCTAAACCAACACTGTCTGAAGACAAATACAGACTCAAAGAACACTGGGACCGGCTGGGGTTTAAATAAGGGGAGACACAGGTGAACCAATGAGGGAACAAGAGACAGGTGAAACTAATAGACAGGGACGCGATACAAACGGGGCATGAACACTAGGTAGGGGAAAAGGGAACCAAACGTAAACTGGACAGAAATATAGGGACGAAGGGAAAACAACGGGAGAATGGAAATACAGAAAGAAAAGAATTAATACTCAGGAGTGTGTATGCAGCACTTCATAGTATGGAGTTTTGTGCTGATTTTATAAGACTGAGCAATGTTTATGTTATCTTTATTTTGCATATTTTGATTTCTGTGTAACACGGAGTACACTTTGGGATGGTCGCTAGCTTTTTTTTAAAACCATTTATAATTTGTTGCTTTCAAGGCAATTCCATTTTTCACCAGAATGCAATATTTTGCTGGATGTATTAAAGTTTCTTTAGTAACCCATAACATTGTCCCTTCTCCGTTTGCTCAATTATAGTAGGGGAATTGATTGAATAAGTTACATGTGGTAGTTTCTCTCGAAAACAGATGGCAATCTTTCTGAGGTCACTCTCCATCACTGACAGTGCATGAAAACTACTTCTGAATATTTGATATGGCCAAACCGTTTTCCTCATGGAAAATGCAGCTCAGGCAGACTTTACTTTTTAATATAGCGCTCCGTTATGGGATGCATTACTGGAGTGAGTTGTAGGTCAATCTGTAGCTAAAAGGCTGGGGATTTTTTCAGGTGCGCGTGATCAACCTTCGCATACAAAAAGATATTCTGCTCTTAAGAGGGAGGAACTGTGACAAATCTACAATGATAGATGAGGGAGAGTCATCCCTTTCTCCTGCAGTGTAAAAAACCAAACCAGCATCACTAAGTCACCTTATAATTCAGAATTCATTGTTAAACATATGATGGCAAGCTGTCTTGGCCCAGATGCAGCAAAACAGGCCCAAAACATGATACTACCACCACAATGTTTCACAGATGAGATAAGGTTCTCCTGTTTTCCTTTCTCCAAACATAACGCTTCTCATTCAAACCAAAAAATTTGTATTTTGGTCTCATCCATCCACAAAGCATTCTTTCAATAGCCTGGCTTGTACATGCGACCTTTAGCAAACTGCAGGCAAGCAGCAATGTTCTTTTTGGAGAACAGTGGATTTCTCCTTGCAACCGTGCCATGAACATCATTGTTGTTCAGTGTTCCCCTGTTGGTGCACTCATAAATATTAACATTAGTCAGTTGCTTAGCAGTTACCCTGGGGTCCTGTTACATGCATTGCTCTTGGAGTGATCTTAGTTGGTTGACCACTCTTGGGGAGGGTAACAATGGTCTTAAATTTCCTCCAATTGTACAAAATCTGTTTTACTGTGGATTAGTGGAGTCCTAACTCTTTTCCAACCTGATGAGCATCAACAACCCTTTTCTGAGGTCCCGAATAATCTCCTTAATACATTTCCACAAAAATGTGTTAACACTTTGATAGATCCGTGTTCTTTAAATAACACAGGATGCCCTCTCTCACCTGATTGTTATCCCATTGATAGAAAACACCTCGTTTCACCTTCAAATTACCTGCTAGTCCTAGAGGTTCAGATACTTTTGCCACAGACAGACGTGTAATATTGGATCATTTTCCTCAATAAATAAATGTCCAAGTGAAATATTGTTGTCTCATTTATTTACCTGGGTTCTCTTTTATCTATTTTGAGGGCTTGTATGGATATTTGATGTTTCAGGTCATATTTATGCAGAAATGTTTTAGGGGTGTAATGATATGCCCAGGTCACGATACGGTACATATCCCGATATTGGGTTCACAATATGATATGTATCACAATATTTAGAACAAAATTTAAAAATGAAACTGATATTCAAATAACAGATTTATTTAAAAAAAACCTTAACAAATTTAAATAACTTTCTTGTGTGTGTTTGTGAGAGAACTGGGAGACGTAGGAGAGGCAGCAGGGGTGATCTGATTCAGAATAGGGCTGGAAATAGCGATGATAATGGTGGCTGGGTTTATTTGAGAAACAAGAAAGTGTATCAGGACTGGATCAAACGCTTTGATGAGCCTGTTGATGTATAAACGTCATAATGACATCATAAAATGCAAATTATTTATACCCCACATAAACTCTGGGTCATGCCCAACATTTTTCTTATCTTTACAGTAAGTCTCTATCTTTAACCCCTTTTAAGCTTTTGACGAGAGCTTCCCTCCACCTTCAAAGGCATGGTGGAGCTCAGTCTGCGCATCAACCGTCGCCTTGGCGCCATCCTGAAGCCCGCACCACAAACTCAGATCTTTGAGGCCCCTCCTTCTACCTCCTCCATCGTCTGCGCCACGCCACCACCTTCTGCCTTAGAGACCCTCCTGACGGTGAGCAAGGTGCTATCACGAAGGCCTGTGCGCCTACTGCATCATCTGCCCGTTTGTGGAAGGTTCATCCAAATGTATGCTTGTTGGATATCTGTGTAAAGCTCAGATCGCGCTCTGGACAAATTTACAAATTTAAACAGCCCCACAGGAAGGATGTAAGAGTTATGAACTTTAATCTGCTCCAAGAAGATTCTCTAATCTTGCACGCCATTAAAAATGATCTCCTCCCTCCTCACACCCAAGACCAGGTGGGAGAGAGAAGAGGGAGTTTCCTGATTGGAGCGGTCAAGTGGAAGGGAGGGGGCAAGGATGTAGCCCGCTCCCCCAATAAAGGTGGACCCTTTGACCGCAGACTTCGAGCACAGTTTGGGAAAGAGACTTGAGCGTCTCACCAAACTCCTCCACTCTGCCTCCTGCCATCCGACCTGCTCCATCTTCAACTTCCAAAGACTTCTCTTCATCTCTGCACGTTCCAGACTCCAAGGCCTGACATTGCTCCATCTCTCCAGTCCAGGACCATTATCCAAGAACTTCCAACTCATAAGTATTCCTTTTGATCATTCCGATGCAGGGTGACTATATGTTTGAATGGTTTTTAGAGGCTGGGCTGTGTTTTGCTTTAAGTCAGGAGCTGGTATTCAGGAACTTTCAGGAACTTTAGGAACTTGCAGTAACTTAGTGACTCTCAGTAAGCTTTATACCATTTATCCCATCATTTCATCCATTTTAGTTTATATGTTTCATGTTGTCTTGTGTAAATAAATGTTGTCTTAG
>JBBPCY010086790.1:0-23820 GCA_037974405.1 Brachyalestes nurse
GCATTAACTGACAGTGTTGCTAGATGACCATTATGGCTGCTCTTCTCTTTGTAAAGGGGTGAAAAAAAGGCTCAAACCACAGTTTAAAAAAGGACAAAAAAAAGTAATGTATCATTCAGATGTCAATCCAAAAATAGATATTCTTTGTGGTTTTAGCTGTCACTGCTTTGACTGTGCAACATACAACGAATTCATCCTTTAACCCCTCACAACAGAATTTACCAAAGAAGTGCTTCCTTCATCTGTTTCAGTTTTTATTTATTGAACTTCCTTTTAATGGGGACACAGTTTAGAATCCCCAGTTCACCTGAAATGCATGTCTTCAGACTGTGGGAGAAACCGGAGAGCCTGGAGGAAACCTATGCCAACAAAAGGGGAACATGCAAACTCCACACACACAAGGCCAGGACCCAGATTTAAACCCTGAACCCTGGAGGTGTGAGGCAACAGCACTACCCCCTGCACCACCAATGGGTCTGAGCCCAGAACATTTTCAGCCAAATTTTGTTGTATGTGTGGTAACCCGGGGTAAAAGGTCCCAACAGTATTTATTGTTTTTTACCTCTTTGTTTTTTACTCCTTTTATGGAACGGTTTCAGTTCTTGACACATAGTTTTTCCCACCCAAACACCCGTGTAACACCCAGCAGAGTTTCTGACACACAGCACCTCACACTAGAACCCACAGCAATTTAGTTCTTAATCGCACTGCATACACTTCTAGCCAAAGCACTCAAATACAATTTATATGAGGGAGGGGGAAACAACATAAAATGAACACATACACAACAAGAACGAAACCTCCATCAATAAATAATAAGGATAAACCTAAACAAAAAACCTAAACCTAAATTGAAGTGGCGTCCATCCAACCCACCAGTCACGTATGTATTTATAAAGATCTTTACATTAATTTTAAGTAGTTTTGAATAATTTTTATTGGTGCATTAATCACAAAATCAAAGAATGTGATCTTTCTTTGATTTAAAAAGAAAAAAAAAAACAAGAGTCCTAAACATGAGCAGGTGAGTGACAGTGACAGTTCTATGAGGTGCTTTGTGTCTAAAAAAATGAATAATGAAAATAGAATTTGACAGTGAACAGTAACAAATGTAAGTTTTGACCTTCGTTGGCAAAACATCTCAAATCCAATTCAAAAACTGAATCAAAAACCTTTGAATCAGGCCTCTTGAATACATCATTTTAACAAAAAAATGGAAGCTAACCAGGACTCCTCAGGTGCCACAT
This sequence comes from Brachyalestes nurse, assembly GCA_037974405.1. Lineage (NCBI taxonomy): Eukaryota > Metazoa > Chordata > Actinopteri > Characiformes > Alestidae > Brachyalestes > Brachyalestes nurse. Next base: position 1,248 of record JBBPCY010086790.1, read on the forward strand.
GTCAGAAAGATGGAGAGTGTGTCTGAAATTGCGCACTTGCACACTTTTAGTGCGCGAGTTTAGTGCATAGTGTGTTCACACTGACAACTAAGCATCCCCGGATGGTGCACTGAAAATGGCCAGAAAATGCAATGCAGAATGATGGACACTATGTGCACTAAATGGGCGCCATTTTGACTACGTAGCAGAAAGGGGAGGGACTTTGGACAAGTTTTTGGAGCTGAACTATGGCGGCCAACAGTGAAATGCTGGTGCAAGCCCAAATGGAGGCAACTAAACAAAAACAAAAGCAAATAAAATTACGAGGAAATTGATTATGTAAACAAATCCGGCAGATATTTTGGCAGACTGGACAATCACAATCAACTGTTCGTCCGTCACTTCCGGTAAGTGCTAAACGCCATTTAGGACTGCACTTACCTGTGCCAGTGCGCACTATGCACTACATTTCAGTGCACTGTGGTAAGTGCACGATTTTGGACACACTCGATGAGAGGAGCAGAGGTGCCAGCCCTGGGGCTCCCTCTGGTGGATTTAGATGTTTTGAGAAATAAAATAAAATAAAAATAGTGATGAATGAAACTATTCTTTTCAATTTTACTGAATGTTCCCTGTGCTCGGCCTGCAGTGTTTACCTGTTGGAGGCACTGTTTATTGTTCTTTTCTACTTATCTACTATTTCTACTATTTTATGAATAAAAGTACAGACTTTTAAAGTTGAATATTATGTCAAACCCATGTTCATGCATACACATTTATTCATTTGTTCATTTATATAGAGAAGTGTCAGAAATGACATAAGTCTACTTAATTACTAAATACTAATCAGGCAAGCATGTGATGATTCAACCATGTAGTTTGCACAGCACCAATGAATGGAGTTTTGCTATGGTTTTACAGGTTTTAATGGTTTTACTTGATGACCCGCATGATTTGAAGCTCTGGTTGTCTCCTGATTTTAGGCAGCTCATGCTGGAACGAGGACTTTCGCTGGAGCCCCTTCTCATCATGTACTCATCTACATGTAGCTGCCATTGCATAGAGATACAGAAACAGGACAGGAAGCTCTGATAACACCTGCTTTGATGATAGAGAAGGAAATATTATTAGGCTCCAGTCAGGTGACCAGCAGAAGAGACCCCCACGACTTCACAGACTGTTCTACAGACCCATGAGGTTGGAATGAAAAAACTGCACTGACACAATAGCAAACTAGAGTTTAATGTCACAATAATAGACTTCTGGTGAAACTAGTGCTACTCTGTGCTACACTTTCAGAAATAAAATTGCTAGAAAATGTTTTTTTTGCAGGAAATTGACCCATTCATGATTACCTTTTAATGGACGGTTCTTCAAAGAACAAATAAAAAAATGTGTTAACCTCTAAAGGTTCTTCACACTCACATTTCATTCCCGTTGGTTCTGTAGAACTGAAATGGTTCCTGTATAGCATCACAACCCTTAGTGTGTTTAGACAGAAAAACACAGCTCTTCTTCTGGAGGAGGAGATTCTGTCAAAAAAAAAAATCACACTTGATTAGGCTGAGCATTAATATATGTTTCTGGATGCATGTTTGTAGGAGAGAGTGTGTGTGTGTCTGTGTGTGTGAGAGAGAGAAAGAGACAGAGAGACAGACAGAGAGAGAGAGAGACAGAGAGAGAAACAGACAGACAGAGACAGAGTATGTGTGAGAGAGAGAGGAGTAGAGAGAGACACAAAGAAACAGACAGAGAGAGAGTGAGAAAGCGAGAGAGAGAATGAGATAGAGAGCGACTGCTTTAGTACTGACTTAGCATGTGTACACTTACCACTGACCCCATTCACACGTCAGGCCTTGGACGCAATTTCCGTTCCAGATCATCCCAAAGGTGTTGTATGGAGTTGAGGTCAGAGCTCTGTGTGGATCAGTCAAGTTCTTCCACATCTTGTGCCTTCTTTTATGTCTGTCTAGACATCCTGTATAAAATGCAGCATTGATACAACACACACATTGATAGTACAGCTCTTTTTTACTTTAGAGAAAGTGAAAACAAGGGGAAATGAAATGGCAATGAAAAAATCCACTGACTGTCAAACAACATTGGCAAAATATCTATCCATCTGAAATAGCTGGCTCTCCATTCTTCTACTCTATACGTCTGACCCAGCCATGAAGAAGCTTGTTAGTCATTTAATGATTTTAATCAGGTGTGCAAGATGAGGAAAAGGGATCCCTGAGCAAGGTATTGTCCCTACACACTGTTCCCAGGCAATGCATTGCTGGCTGCTACTCCATCAACACTACTACACACTGCAACCTGCTGGTTCGGGCTAATAAATATTATTTTGGTTACCAAAGATGTCAAATGAGGCACTGTGGAGAAAGCAGCAGCAGCAGCATCACAGAGAAGTTGGGGTGAAATTTAAGATATTAACATTCAAAGGTTTGGGGCTGGTTAAAATATTCAAGACTATTTGAGTCTATAGGTTCAGACACCCAGGCCAGGCCCTAAACAAGCCTAAAGTCACCATGACCAGAGACAAGCCTGAGACAGAAATGTACTAACACCCTCTCACAGCAATGCTCCAACATCTCGAGTAAAGTCGTTAAAGAAAGGTAGAGGCTGTTACTGCAGTAAAGGGAGACTACAAACCTACTGACATAAAATGTACACATCTAACACGTCATTTATTAGGATAAATTAGAATTACTAGCTGTCCTAAAATGTTTGACACTATGACATTTATTAGATTATATTAGTCCGTTATATTAGATTATTTATAATAAAACATATAAAAACATGACTGAACCAGGGTCTGTCTCACACTGCACACGGTGGCATCCTAATATGTGCAATAATCTCTATTATTTTCCATTACTAGATTGTTCTAAGAAACTATTATTATTCTTGTGATCTCATTCCACTAGATGATAATTTTGCTAATATCAAGATATGACACTTTAAACAAGTCCATGATCTGCCAGGGGATTTAAACAATCATATTCTTCCTGTTGATGCAAGTGTTTGTGTTTACAAGCATACTGTTTTATAATGAATAGTTATTTAGGCACTGCAGTCCTTATAAGGATAAAGAACAATTTATAGGCAGTAGAAGAAGAGCTGTTTGCATTGTTAAGAAGCTGATGTGTTGTATTGGTCCTGATAGATTTTACTATATTAAAGTGTTATTTTTTGTCACGTCCGGGCCGTATCAGTTGCGTCTGTGACGCAGCCTGTCGCCTGAGTATTAGGGAGTACACAGCTCTGGGAACGAAGGAGTAGCATATTGTTGCCGATTGTGTGGTCATTGGGCACTTAGGCAACCCTAGGAAGATAATCTGAGTGGTGTAGTGTTGCTAGGCACTTAATGACAAGTCCACCTGTCTCTTATGTGAAGTAAATGAGTTGATTATTGTCTGCATTGTGTGACTGGTTGGTTGTGTGTGTGTGTGTTTTAAAAGCGGGCCTTCTATGTGGGAGTTCTATGCGGGATCACTCACTGAATGGCTGGGTCTAGGTGGTTGTGAAAACGAATTGAAAACTTAATGGAAACGTATCGCTCCAGGTGAAAGTGAGAAGTAGCGTGTGATTTGTCAGAGTTTATTTTTGCATTGTTTCTCTCTTTTCTGTCCCTGTGCTCCAAGCAGACTTAATCTCGTATCAAAGGGAATTCCAAGGAGAGGAATTGATGGTGTAAAGGTGCTGCTGTGTGGAAGCAGAAGTTGGGAGTTCTACTCTTTAGCATGGTGACTGAGAGACATTTTGAGTTGATCACAAATGGAGTGAAGGACCTCTGACAGATAAAGGTCGAAGAAACCTCATCAGGAGATTGTGTGTGGGATTTTAAGTTGTTCATTAAAGACTGTTTATTTCTAATTTCACCCACTGTCTGTGTGTGCGTCCTTTCCTCCCTCGGTAGCCATGACATTTTTAAAGTCTTTTAGTGATTCAGACTTTGAGCTGTTTAATGGCTTTAAGCTGTTATTTTAGGCATCATATTATGTTTCTCAATATCTTGGTGCTCAGAAGATAAGGATGAGTGTCATTAAGATCTATCTGCCCTTTTCAAGTAAAATCAGTTTCTTCTCAAAACAGTCATAAAGCACTGTTTTAACCATCAGACAGCATATTCATGACCATTTGCTTTATTAACATTTTCTGTTGCAACATTAAGAAGAATTAAATGCTTCAAAAATCTGGTTCCCATCACTAACACTGTGTTGATGGGAAACAGGGAACTCAATACTGAGTTTATCAGGGACATTTCCAATGAAACTTTGTTTGCATCTGAACAATTTTAAAAGTCACCTCACCTTTCACTTTTAGCTCAATCCCAGTTTTAATTGTTATTGCGTCCGCTATTTTTGGCAGTTGAACCCGACAGTAGTACAACCCAACATCTTCGCTTGTGATGTTACTTATCTGCAGGAAAATGTTTTATTCAATCAGATTTCCCCCAAAAAAGAAACGGCCAGCTGACTTTGTGCAGTTCCCTGAAACATTCCATTCACACCTGTAGAGCAGAGGCCCTTCAGACTTCCCCTTCCACCAGATGACAGTGGCGATGCTAATTGTTTGCTCTGGCACAAGCCTAAAACTGCACGGTATCACAACATTTTTACTCATGATGCCGATGACGGGTTCCTGAGGGTCCATTTGTATCTCACCATTTACACCTGGAACAGAGGGAATGAAAATATATAGTAAATTCACCTGTGAAATTTCCATTCTGCATCTTCTATTGTGACAAACACAAGTTCATTAGAACTTATCTAGAGCTTGATCTTACCAAATCCAACAATCCAACAATAAGTGATGAAAATGAGAGCACGTATGAACACCATGCTGAAGAGATGAACAGTCTTCATGGAAATGAGCCTGCACACAAATTACTAACAGCAGTTCTTTATCTCCACACCCACTGGTTCCTCTGTGGCCCCTGGTGTGTGAAGAGAAGACTGGTGGGACGTCCAAATTCAGTCTCTGCTAGCATTAACTGACAGTGTTGCTAGATGACCATGTAAATGTAAGAGATTGTGTTAGTGAATGGAGAGTCTGTATTCTGGATGCTCTTCTCTGTGTAAAGGGGTGAAAACAAGGCTCAAACAACAGTTTATAAAGGACAAAAAATATCTGATTCATGCTTCATGCAGAATCCAATTAAACAGCAAAGCTTCTTCAGATCAGCTGGAGAAACTGTGAGACCAAAAAAATCCATCCATATTCTACCCCTTTGTCCCGCACTCGGGGGTCGGGCTAGAGCCTATCCCAGCTGCTATGGGTGAAGGTGGGGTACAAGCTGGACAGTCGCCAGCACATCGCAGGGCCACATACAGAGACAGGCAACTATTCACACTCACATACAATACATGTTTTTGGTGGCGGAAACTGGCAGAAACCCACGCAGTCACAGGGAAAACATCCAAACTCCACAAAGAAAGACCCTGTGCCCAACCTGGGAGTCGAACCCAGGAACTTCAGCTAACCACTGCGCCACTGTGCCGTCCCCATGAACAAATCCCCAACAAAAAACACCCCAGAGTTCCACTCACCCACTCTGACCACAACAGTGCTTCTTTAAGGTACGGACCTGTGGATGCAGGTGGTCTGGTTTAGGACACGGCTGTGTTCAGAACACCAGGCTCGGTCCGACACCGCCTCACTGAAGGCTGGTTTTTGAGGATGGACTCCAAATGTGTCGCCCAGTCTTGCACACACACTGATTCAGTCATCAGAAGGTTTTGTGGTCCCCATTCAGGACTGCCAGTGGCACCACTGAGGTACCCTTGAGATGCAACCTAGCAGGTTTTGAATATTTTACATGTTTGTATGTGTGCAGCATAGATTTCAGTAAAACATTGTGCTCCTTGAGTAGCTTCATGCTGCACAAAACCTGAGCCTGCTGCTAGACCTCAGAGCAAACACCTTCACACACAAGACCACTGCTATCAGATGAAGGCTTGATGAATGGGTCTGAGCCCAGAAAAATTTCAGCCAAATTTTGTTGAGTTTTATGAATTTCCCCATGCAAAGAAAACTAAGTATTTAAGAGATTGGCAAAACACACTCATGAAAATGTTAAAGATTGATACAACAGGGAAATACACTGATCACATGTTAATTAGAGATGTTTTGGTGGTTGATCTTATCTTGATTTGGTGGTTTGACTGTGAGAGAAGAGTTAACCACCAACCATGCCAGTTATCTGCGTTTCTAGTGAGTACATATATCTGGTGCAATTATCTTCAGTTATGTGATGCTGCGTTTTCTGACTAGTCAGCTCAGCAGCTTTCTAAATGCACCACCATGGATGCCAATCTTCTATACCAGCCTCATCCATGCCCATGATTATGGCTTTATTCTAGATATGGAGCGGACTGAAGAAAGAGAGACTGCCAGAAAAAGGTAGTGAGGAGTGCTGGTGGTTATGTTCTGTGTTCATTTTGACACTGATATGCATTTAAAAAACAGAAAATCTCAGTTGTGCACCAGCTCTGCTGTCTCCCAGCCTGTGGGTGGCGGACGTTTCCCTGGCCGACCGTCACACGAGGCTTTTGAATTGAATATGATAACTTTGACCATGGAACATATTTTTGCTGTCAAAAAATGTTATGTCAAAAAATGCAACTTTTCTAGAAGTATGTAAACACACCCTGAACTTATACTAGAAATGTATGTATAAAGATCTTTACATTAATTATAAGAAGTTTTGAATAATAACAAAAGCACAAAAAGCAAATAATCAGAAATCACAAAAGCAAAGAGTTAGAAAAGAAAACAACATGAAGTGCCAGTGATGTTAAGCTACGCTCTGATGAAGCAACAAAAGGTATTTGACTGCTAATATAAAAGCTCTGTTGTGGATAATTTTTTGAGAGTCCTAAACATGAGCAGGTGCATGAAAGGTACAGACAGGTTCTATGAGGTGCATCGGGTCTTAAAAAATGAATAATGAAAATAGAATTTGACAGTGAATATTAACAAATGTTAGTTTTGGCCTTCATTGGCAAAACATCTCAAACCCAATCCAAAAACGGATCAGCAATTTGTACATGATTTCAACATGATTATATATTTTGTTCACACGTTTGAATCAGGCCCCTTGAACACGTCACTTTAATAAAAAATCGAAGCTAACCAGGACTCCTCAGGTGCCGCTGGTCAGAAAGATGATGAGAAGAGAGGGCACCTAGGCCTCCACCAGGCGAGAGGAGCAGAGGTGCCAGCCCTGGGGCTCCCTCTGGTGGATTTAGATGTTTAGAGTAATAAATAAAATATGAATAAAATATAAAATATAAAATAAAATATGATGAATGAATCCACTATTACTACTATTTTATGTATAAAAGTACAGACTTTAAAAGTTGAATATTACTTAAACCCCTTGTTCATATACTGCAGTGGTTCCCAAACTTTCTCTGCAGGGCCCCCTTTTTCTAATGACCCCCGCCACCCTATTCAAGCTACACAGGTTCAGATTCCACTTTTATTCAAATACAGCTCACTTTTCTAATAGAGCAAAAAAAAAAGGCAATAACAAATGGTGCAATTTCACCACTGTGGGAGAAATAAAGAGCAAACTGAAGTTATAAACAAGAATAAACAACTGTCTCCACAAAAATGGCTGGGAAAATTAAACCAGTTCCCAGTCAGAAAAAAACGTAAAAGTTGGTGAGCCCCTCTGCTATACCCCAGTTTGGGAACCACTGATATACTGAAATCCCTCGCAACGACTAGTCGACTTTTGTGTTAATGCCCTAGTAGGTACTTAAGGGTGAAGATGACTTTCTTGCAGTACCACCATTATTTCTACACAGTTAAACTATTTCTAGGATGGGTTTTCCTAGAAAAGAACATCAAAACACATTTAAATAACTTTTATGAGCGCATGTCAAAGTCTATGTATTTAAATGCAGTATTAATTAAAGTCCCTGTTGGTGTAATGGTCAGGCATCCCAATTCTTTTGTCCATGTAGTGTATTTTTAGAACACAAGTTGCTATCTACATAAAGCTGATTTAGAAAATAAATGGAAATGTGTTTTGACACAGCTGGCACTTAATCACCTCACTTTGCGAGTGATGTTGTCCTGCCTGCCAAATTAAACAGTGTATTTGATCTATTACCTCTCTTCTCCTCTGTACAAGTATGAACTTCATTTAAATATAATACAGTGTATTAAATTTTTCCTTATTTGACAACATACTTTCAAATAAAAAAGAATTCGAAATTTATACCTTTCCTCTTCACAATGAACAAACTCAGCACATAAATGTCTACACAGCGACTGCAAGAAATAATATTCAGTACATATAACCAATCAAATCAAATCAAAGTTAAGAAAATAATAACTATACAGTGGAAAGCAAATGTTTAGGCACCCCTGGTCAAAAATCTCCAAAAGGCATGAAGTTAAAGACTTAATCGAGAACAGTCTAGTCTTTTGTTTTGTACAATTTTAGATTGAAAAAAAGAAAGGAGCATCTTGCAAAAGTATTGGCAAAGTGCATGACAAATACTTAGTAACACTACACTTTGACAAATATCGCAACCATAATCATTTTTATAGCCAACTAGAACTTCCAGTTTTTGTTTGGGAGATTTTACTTCCAGATCTTTTAGATTGTTGGGCAGTTTTGGATAAACTTGGATACAACTTGGATACTGTGAGGGCCATGGCAAAACCAGCTTGTGCCACTTGAGTTAGTCCATTGTGGATTTTGAGGTGAGTTTAGTATAATTTTCCTGTTGTAGAAGCTATAGACGTTTGCCTCCAGAATTTTCTGATCCATTCTTCCCTCCACCGGGGAAACATTTCCAGTGTCACTGACTGCAGCATAAGTCTTTAGTCTGATGGATCAACTAACATTTGCAGAGGGCTCCTCTGAAAGTGAGTGCTCCTTGTGTTGACCAGTTGTTGCATAGTTTTGGAATGTACAGGGCTGAAAGCCACCCCCGGAACTCACCTAGCTTGGCGTGCTGGTCCTGAAGGGTGTACTCAGTGTGGGCTATCACTAGAGCTTAGATCGGGCCTAAAAAATGAAACCCGACCCTGCCCGAGCCCAGCCTGGCCCGACACATTAACTGCAATTATCGGCCAGAGCAGGATTTAAACAACATTTCAATACATGGGCCATTATAACACACGTTCTCAAATGTGGGTGCGTTCGTAAACTGACACTCAGAGCGCTCCGAGCACACTCTGGTCCTCCCAAATAGGCTAATTAAGTAATGATTAAAAAAAAACAAATGCTTGATCACGGCCCGGCCCGGCTCGGCCCGAGGATAGTGGCAAGAAATATCAGGCCGACCCGACCCGCGGGCTGGGCTGGGCCGGGCTCAGGCCGGGCTCAGGCCGGGCTCGGGTTCGGGCAGAGAATTTAAACTCTAGCTATCACTAAGCTTATTGGATATCAAACGAGTGCTGTCGCTGAAGCATCAGCCCTAATCACATCACTGTTATGCCTCTTTTCATCTCTGACCATTACTTCATTTGTTTCATTATCCGCCTTCAGGGACTGTATTCTTTAATGACCAAGTCATACACCTGATCTTAACCCAAAAGAGCAGATTTTCAATTACTGAAGACAAAATTGGCCTTGGGGAACATCTTGAGGGAGGAATCTCTGCATTTGGTGATGCCCGTGGGTTCCAGACTTCAGGCAGTCAAGGATTTTCATCCAAGGATTAAAATAATACCTGTTTTTGGGACTGTATGTAATTAAAGTTTGATGCAACAGTTTTACTAAACCAAATAAATGACAGATGAAAGTCTATACTTCTGTCACATCTTGACTGCTTCATTTCAGATTCATTGTGGTGGCATACATAGAGAAAAATACAAAAATTGCATCAAGGTCCAAATACTTATAAACCTAACACTACGGAAGCTAAGCTACAAAACAGCTTGTAAATGTAATGGTTTCATTAAAAAAATAATTGACATATAACAGCCTCTGCAGCCTACAGTAGTTTGGCTCCTCCTCCAGACAAAACCACAGAGGCAAACCAGAAAAGCCACAGAAGGTGGTGCATGAAACACCTGTTCTTACACCTGTTGTAAAAAAAACTTTAAAAATGAAAAAGACTGTCCTCACTTCTGAAACTGTTACATATTAGACCAAAAGTGGTTCAATGCCATTACTCAAAATAACATGTTTTGAAACATTTGCTGAGAGCATATGAGAAAAAGGAGAAGTGAGAAAGGAGCTTCTCAGCAAAAAGAATCAGGGGAGGTTCCTTAGAACCAAGCTACCAGGACAAACAGCCATGGAAAAAAATAGGAGACCACTTTTCCCTTCTTTCTGTTCACTGTTTGTATAATTTGTGGCAGTGTGAGTGTGTAAAAAATGAGAAATGTCTCCATTTTTAAATTCCCCTGTGGAATTTGCATTCTGCATCTTCTATTGTGACAAACACCAGTTCATTAGAACTTATCTAGAGCTTGATCTTACCAAAGTGTTAGAGACTTACCAATCCAACAATAAGTGATGAAAATGAGAGCATGTATGAACACCATGCTGAAGTGATGAACGGTCTTCATGAAAATGAGCCTGCACACAGATTACTAACAGCAGTTTTTTATCGCCCACCCACTGGTTCCTCTTTGGCACAGGATGGGTGGAGAGAAGACTGGTGGGACGTCCAAATTCAGGCCCAAACAGATACAAAAGAGGTTGTGATTAAGAAAGGAGTGACCAGAGAAATGAACAGGCCTCTTGATTGTAAGTGCCGTGATTGTATGTGTCGTGACACCCTTTTAGAATGTTATTGTTTATATTTACTTTTGTGTCATTTTTTGTGTCATTCATTATTGGTTTGGGGTATTTTCATTTGAGACTTTCGTACTGGAGCTTTTTCACCTCAGGCAGGGTCCAGGGACAGCTACAGGGATTTTTATTGCTCCACCTCCAACGTAATTGGTTGGCATGCGGTCAGTGCGTCTGCAGCGCTAGTAGCGATGCAGGGTAGGGGGGTGTGTGGGCCGCGAGGGAAGGGAGAGCCGCAACCCCAGTCTTGGAAAAGTGGAGGATGGCGAGGTCTACAGCCCTGGGAGGCCAGGGCAGCACCGGCCTGCCGAGCCAGAGGGGGTGTGGCAGTGGGGACTGCTGGATGTTTGGACTATTTCCTTTGTGGGTTTTTTTTGTTTGTACCATGGTTTTGTGCTGAAGGAACTGTTAGACTAACAAATCACCCACACACTGTTAATGGAAAAAAAACAAAACAACGCAAGGCCCTCTCAACCAGTTTTGACCGCAACATCTCTTCTTTAAAGCACAGACCTGTGGATGCAGGTGGTGTGGTTGAGGGCACAGCTGTGTTTAGAGTGCCAGGCTCTGTCTGACAACGCCTCACTGAAGGCTGGCTTGCTGAGGTGTGACCAGAACATCATGTGTGGAAGGGCATTTGGCTTATCTGGTGGGGGCAAAACATCTCCTTTATCCCCTTTTTGTAGGTGGGGGTGTCAAATAATAATAATATATTCGTTTTATATAATAAAGGCAAATATTGTGGCAGAGACCATAACTTATTGTTCAATCAAATCAGCAAAGGCAATGAAACTTTTATTATTTTTGTGAACAAATACTGAACTATATTTACAAGGTAAATATAAATAAAGTTGTATACAATGTATACAACATCTGAGAGTAAGAACAGAAACGTGGCTCAGTGTAGTCATTAGGGAGGCTATAGGAGCTCAGTTTTCAGTGTTTAACCTGGATAATATCTACAGGACCGGTCTGCAAATTCTGACAGAATATCATTCATGTCTTGACTTTCTGTGATATTTTTCTCATGTGCCAGAATGACTAAATTTCCCGATTTACCTCAGTCATTCGCAGATTTTTTCTTAGAACCTAACTAATAATTATTTGCGGAAACCCATGCAATTTTGCAGAAACCGTAGTTATTTATCCCCAATTTTTGTTCGAAATTATTAAGAAGAATATAATTTACTACATTTGTAACAAGTAACGTGAATTCAGCCAAAGGGTATTGGGAGAATATTTGGGGGCATATTTGGGGTCTACACTATAAAAATAGGCATTTATCTACATCACAAATTCGCTTTTCACAATTCGTGGATTTGAACAATTTGCAGGTGCTCTTGGAAAGTTCCCCCCGTGGATTTCTGGGGTTGACACTATTGTACAGTTTTTTTCGGCTGAGTAGTAAGAAATCGGTGTGCCGTTCTCCGTGCTGGTAGCAGCGGAGCTGGGTTCAACCGTGGAGCCTCTTAAATAAGCCACCTATGGAGCTTTTGGTGTTATCAACTAGAAAATAAAAGAAGAACTGAAGTTATGCGCTTTTTTAATTCAAGAATGCTGTTTACAGGTTCATAACGTAACCTGCAGCCTGGTGCATGTCTAGTAGAGGAGGCACTGAGAGACACGCCCTCTACTCAAACTGACCAATTGGAAAGCAGCTCAGTTTTGAATACCAGCTGTGGTTTTTGCCTTCAGAATTTTTATTGGACAGACAGAGCATTTCACAGGATGGGCACGGCTTGTCTCTCGGAGGGCACTGCCCACCCCAGCCCCGCTGTGGTCACGCCTCCACCGTTCAGGATGGTGACTTGTGTCGCCTGGTCTTTCACACATGTTAATTGATTTTGTACAGGGGCAGCTGGTGGTCTGGTGATTAGGGAGTTGCCCTTGGGATCAGAGGATTGTGGTTTCAAATCCCAAGACTACCAGCGGCACCACTGAAGTACCCTTGAGCAAGGATACTGCTCCCTGTGCGCGTGTCACTGACTTTACTTGGTGAATGGGTTAAATGCAGTGAGAATTTCACATTGTTCACACTGTGTGGTGTGCTGTGTTAATGTGTAAGTTTTTACTTTACTGAGCTCTTTTTATCCACTGAACACCCACACACCACCCTCTTTCACACTGACATTAAAGATGTTATATTCAGGTCGTGTTACACAATTTTCAGTTTACACACACACACACACACACACACACAGAGCATTCGGTTACACTGTGAAGTTCTGTTTATTCTTATATACCATAAAAGTCACATTGTGTCTGAAACCACATTAGCAAGCACCACCTTAATGAACTGAACTAAACCTCTAAATTTAGGAAATTAAGAATTTGCATATCTGGTGCAATTATCTTCACTTTTGTGATGCTGCTGTTTATGACTAGTGAGCTCACCAGTTTGCTAAATGCACCAATATGCTGCCAGTCTCATCCATTGATGTTTACATTTATGGCATTTAGCAGATGCTCCTCTCCAGAGCGACGTACATCAGTGCTCTAGTAGACCACATCTGTTCTTCTTAACCTGTAGAGCTATACTTAAATCATCATCTGCTTTTAACTAAGTTACTGCTAGCTAAGTACACAGATTAACAAACCCAAGATGCTCCTTAAAGGGGTGGGTCTTCAGACGACGCTTAAAGACAAAGGACTCCACAGATCTGATTCCAAGAGGGAGTTCATTCCACCACTGGGGGGCCAAGACTGCAAAGAGACGAGCGGTTCAAGACGAGCAGTGCTTGAAGATCTGAGAGGACGAGAAGTGACGCTGTTTGATCAGTGCAGACAAGTAATGAGGTGCAAGTCCATTCTTGGCTTTGAAGGCAAGTGTTAAGGTTTTGAACTTAATGTGAGTGGCCACAGGGAGCCAGTGAAGGTTCTGTAGTAGAGGCGTTGTGTGTGAGAATTTGGGAAGACTGAAGACTAACCTTGTAGCTGCATTCTCAATCAACTGAAGTGGTCTCATTACCTTTAGTGTCAGTCCTGCCTGTAGAGAGTTGCAGTAGTCTAGTTTAGAGATGACCAAAGACTGGATGAGTAACTGTGTGGCTTCAGTGGTCAGAAAGGGTCGGATTCTTCTGATGTTGTAAAGAAGGTGCATGTTCTGAAAGGTGGTCGACGTGCGACAGGAATGACAGTTCTTCATCTAGTATGACACCAAGATTTCTTACCTTCTTTGAGGGGACGGTAACAGAGTTCTCAAAAAAACGGTGAGGTCATGGCTTGGTGATGGACTCCCTTTGATGAAAAGCAGCTCAGTCTTGCTGGGATTCAGCTTGAGATGGTGGACCGCAATGTCAGCCAGGCAGTCTGAGATGTGGGTCGGGACCTGATTGTCATTGGATGGGAAAGAGAGAATAAGTTGAGTATCATCTGCATAAAAGTGGTAAGAAAAGCCATGTGAGTATTACATCCCCAAGAGAACCAGTATATAGAGAAAAGAGAAGCGGTCCAAGGACCAAGCCCTGTGGTACACCAGTAGACAATCTTCGCAGGGCAGACTGGGAGCCTTGCCATGCTACCTGGTACTTCCAGTAATCAAGGTAGGATTCAAACCACTGCCAGCCTGTGCCCGATATCGCAAGGCTGGAGTAGCCTGAGAGTAGCCAGGAGGATCTGATGGTTAAATGTGTCGAAGGCTGCCAAAAGGTCAAGAAGAATCGGGGCAGAAGACAGGTTGGCTGATCTAGCTGCATGAAGTTCTTTGGAGATGGCTAGTGGTGCCGTTTCAGTATAGCAGCCTTGAACCTTAACTGGGCCTTCACCAGGTGCCACTGGTCAGAAAAATCATGAGAGGGGAGGGGACTGAGGCCTCCCAAAGATGAGAGAACTCACTGGTGTAACTTCAGAATGTAACACTAAAAAACAAACAAACAAAAAAATCATAAAACATGGCCTGTACATAGATGCTGGCATATTGAATATGTATACAGCATTGTTGTATCACTTCTCTTGGTGCTCATCATCCCTGTTAGCTTGTGTGTCACTGGAGAAATGTTGGCAATTTTAATAAAAAGCCTTAGGATGGCCAAAAGATGGCAGCAGAGTAATGTGTTGTTGGACTGAAGTTAAACTTGCCTTCCATCGCATCCCCAAAACACTGGTCATGTGTGTAATGCACTATTCACTCTGCATTTTCACATGAAAGGCAGTTATGTAGGTACTAAAGGATGTAGATGACTTTCTTGTAGTTCCACCATTCATTCTACACAGTTAAACTATTTCTAGGATGGGTTTTCCTAGAAAAGAACATCAAAATACATTAAAATAACTTTATTTAAGAGTGCATGTCAACTCCATACCAACTCCATATTAAAGTCTATGTATTTGAGTGCAATATTCAATAGAGTCCCTGTTGGTGTAATGGTCAGGCGTCCCAATTCATATAGTATCCATATATATATTTTTAGAACAAAAGAAAACTTAAATGGCTGTCTACATAAAGCTGATTCAGAAAATAAATGGAAAAATGTTTTGACATCAAATAGTTTCACAGTCGGTTCTTAATCACCTCACTGTGCAAGTGATGTTGTCCTGCCTGCCAAATTAAACAGTGAATTTGTATTACCTCTCGTCTCATCTGTACAAAGATGAGCTACATTTAATTAAATATCATACAGTGAAATATATTTTCCATTAATTGACAACGTACTTTCAAATAAAAAAGAATTTGACATTTACAAAAAGAATTACAATTTTCCTTCTTCACAATGAACAAACTTAGCATGTTAATGTCTACACAGTGGCTGCAATAAACAATATTCAGCACATATAACCATACAAATAATAACTATACAGTAGAAAGCACAGGTTTAGGCATCCCTGGTCAAAAATTCATAGTGACAGACACTTTTGTCCAGGGATGCCTAAACACTAGCTGAGAATACAGCTGATCTCTAAAAGACAAAGTTAAAGATTAAACATCCTTTTAAACGCTTAAGAACATTGTATTTTTTGTTTTGTACAATTTTAGATTGGAAAAAGAAAAGGAGCATCATGCAAAAGTTATGGCACTATGAATGGTAAGTACCTTAGTATCAACATCTTTTGACAAGTATCACTTTGCTAATCACAACTTCTAATCATTTTTAAAGCCCACGAAGACTTCCAGTTCTTGTTTGAAAGTGAGTGCTCTTTGTGTTGACCAGTTGTTGCATAGTTTTGGAATGTCCAGGGCTGGAAACCCACCACCGAAACTCACCTAGCTTGGCGTACTGGTCCTGAAGGGTGTACTCAGTGTGGGCTATCACTACTGACTGGTGAGCAGCTATGTTCAGTTAAGCTCATTGGATATCAAGCGAGTACTTTTGCTGAAGCATCAGCGCAAATCACATCACTGTTATGCCTCTTCTCACCTCTGACCATTACTTCATTCATTTCACTATCTGCCATCTGGAACCCTGTTCCAATACGTCAGGTCTCAAACCGCCGCAACCTATGCAACCTCTCTGCCACGCATTTTTCATCAGTGGTTGCCTCTGCATTGAACTCCTCTCAGCCTGTTTTCACTCACTCGACTCAACTCTTCAGCTATCATGCCCACTATCACACTAATGGTTAACTCCTCACTTACCTCCAGAACATTTCCTACAAGCTTCAAACAGGCTCAAGTCACATCTATGCTCAAAAAACTCTCCCTCAACCCTGCTCAAGTGGAGAATTATTGTCCGATCTCGTTGCTTCCATTCTTATCCAAAATAATTGAAAGAGTGCTCTTCAAACAGGTCTCAGAATCCCTCTTTCAGAATGACCTCCTTGACCCAAACCAGTCTAGTTTCAAGACCGGCCATCCCACTGAAATGGCTAAAGCTCTAAAATCGGCCAGAATGGTAGCTCAATCTTCCATTTTTATCCTTCTGGATCTGTCAGCTGCCTTCTGTAAAGCTGATCCTAAAATCCATTCTCTATAACATGGCCATCTCAAGCAAAGCTTATTCCTGGTTCAAATCTTACCTCTCTAGGTTTTCATTTAAGCTAACGTGGTTGGGTTGAACACCTCCAGCCCTTCAGCTGCCCACCTGAGTCCTTCAAGGCTCAGTACTGGGGTCCCTACTCTTTGCAATTTAAACCACTTCATTGGGCCCCATTATTCTCTCTCATTCCCGCCAGATGACCACACCACCTCTGCATACATCTCGGCTTGTCTATCAAACATATCCACATGGATGAAAGATCACCACCTACAGCTAAATCTTGCCAAAACAGAACTTCTGGTTATCACAGCCAAACCTTTTTGCCATCAAAATATCAAAAGGAAAAGTGCCTCTTTATTCATCGCCCCATCCAAGATGGTGAGAAACTTGGGTGTCATGACTGACAACAAGCTATCATTCTCTGATTACATTGCATTTGTCATATCGCTTCGCCTTATACAGCATCAGGAATACCAGGCCATATCCGACTCAGTATGCCACCCAGTTCCTGGTACAAGCCCTGGTTATTTCTCACCTTGATTACTGCAATTTGGTTCCTCCAGCTTTCAGCTTGTTCAGAACGCAGCACCTCGGCTGGTCTTCAACCAACTCTTGCCTACAAAGTGACATCTGGGATGGCACCCAGCTACCTTAACCCTATCATTCAGCCTTAACCGACTCGCTTCCTCTGCTCCTCCAATGATCACCGTCTGGCTCTGCCATCCCTGCACACAAGGTAAACCCAGTCCAGACTGTTCTCTTTTCAGGCTCCCCACTTGTGGAATGAGCTGCCTAAGCCAACAAGAGCAGCAGAATCCCTCTTCAGCTTCAAAAATCTCTTACCTTAGTACTCTTACCTGGTTATCACAGTGTCCTGAAACTTGACTGTTATCTGGCATGTAGTTTTATGTAAATAAATGTAATATTATGTCATTTAATGAAATTATGCACCATTTTGTTCTCCAAGCAAACATTTACTCACTGCGGCCAAAGAGGTTAATACACAGAACTGCATCAGACTTCTTTAGACGTTCCTTTGTAAACTTCTGATGGTGCATTTTGTGGTAAGAATACAGGAAAGATTTATTCTGATGACTCTTCCATGATGGTCTCAATTGTGCAAGGGTTCTTGTACAGTAGAAAAGTGCATCGTAGTTTGAGGACGTCCTGAACATCTTTTGCGCTCCAATGGGGGTTTTGATTTACAGTCCAATGAGCAGTTCTCTCTGAAAGTTTTCTTTGAACTTTCAGAATACAAGCAGCTACTAATGAGCCAATTGCTGCTGTTCGCTGGGAGTCAGAGTACAAAGCTTTAAAATTGGCATCTTTGGGTCTTTTCTAACAATGGATTTGAACAAGGCATAACTTTATCAAGCTAAAGTTATCTAAGAGAAATCTCTTGGGGTGCTTGACATTAAAAAATGTTTCTTCTTTGCCTTTATGATTTTTGAGACTGGCTCATTATTCAGCTTTTAACAGTAACAGACATTTTGACCAGGGGAGTCCTAATATGGGCATTCTCTGTATCTCAGATAACAGAAAAAAACATACAAGAAATGCACTGGACTTTTTTTTAAAGAGCCCATAGTTCATAAAAACAAATGGTCACTTTGCTAAGTCATGGGCAATTCTGCCTACAGCAGTTTAACTATGCCCATTTAAAATGAAAGAGTGTTTCAGCTGGGACTACTTTCTGAAGGAGGAGCAATACACGGCAGCCAATCAGAGGATAGCACATTTCAGCCTTAAGGCATGTTTTTTTCCTATGGTGAAAACAGTTATTTAAAATTAATTAATACTATTTGGTACATGAACCCACGCAAAAATTTTATGTAAATCATGCAGGAAAAAAACAAGAAAATTCAAGAAAAATGGAATATAAGGGCCCTTTAAAACAATATGTGTAGGTTATAGAGAAAAAAAAACCAAAAAAGACATTTTAAATCAGAATATGGAATTTTTGCTTAAGAATCCTTCAACATAAAAAGCTTATACTCTCAGCAGTTAATAGCATCAATGCATTACTTTGAAGAGCGAGGAGGTTTCCGGGCATTCATATAGACTCCATCTCTGTTCAAAAAAGAGAAAGAGAAGGAGGGAATTGACTATAAAACATAATTCATGCTAAAATGCTTGCAGAGGCGTGTTCATCATATATTTTATTTGTAAGGAATTAAATAAATGAAACCTACACATCTGGAGCACGAGGAAAATTGTGGTAGATGTTGTCAGAGTTCTCAGATGCTTTGGCAGCAGCAACTACAAAAATCACATGAAAACGCATGAAAGCTAAATCCATTTCTTTTACTTGACTTATATGCTCAAGGTATCAATGTCAGTGTTATGAATATACTTTTTTCACATGATCAGTGGATGAGAAAGACAGAAACAAACAAAGAGACTTGGCCATGGGTTAGGAAAAAAATGGGGACAACTTTCATGTATTCACTCTTAACTTAACTTTTCACTTGGCTAAATAGTGCCAGCAGGTATCTCTTTGTAGATCAGCGTAACTACATTCATTAATAGGTTTGTCTCATTGAAATGGGCCTTGTTTAGGGCAACTGCAATACTGTTATACAGTTAGGTCCATATGTATTTGGACATTGATGCAATTTTTCAAAATGGATTTGAAATTAAGTAGTCAAGATTTGACATAAATATAAAGTTTCAGCTTTAATTTAAGGGGTTTAACAAAACCACTGCATTGGGCTTTAAGAAATGACAAGCGAAGCTCAAAAGTAGTGTTACCAGTGGTTTTCATGTAGAGGTAAGCTCTCTGTATTTACATTCATGAACATTTACATTCCTCTTGATTGTAGACTTCGACCGTGATCTGCCCACCTCGTCAAGAATTGGACATGTGATTGTCAAGCAGTGTCATGGCAGGTGTGGGCCACTCTCTAATCTTTTCATGACAAAGTATGTATAAGGTCTTGAGTTGATTTGAAGATATATCCAAAATATCCAAAGATATTTTGATGCAAGCAAAGTCATCATCTGTCTGAAAACTAAATAAAACCCTTTTAGAGAAACCCTTTTAGGTTGCTAAAACTTTAAGAGAGCCAAAATCAACAATTCAAGTAAAAAGAAGGAAAGAGTTGGCCTGGGATAATTAAAGTGGAAGATCTCAGAATTCTTTCCTTGATGAAGAAAAATCCTTTCACGACATCTAGACAGGTCAAAAGCACTCTTGACAAGTTGGGCAAATCACTGTCAAAGTCTACAATCAAGAGGCACCTTCATGAATGCAAATACAGAGAGTTTACCTCTACATGCAAACCACTGGTAACACTAGAGGGCAAGAAGGCCAGATTAGACTTTAAAACAACTTTAAAAAATGAAAAAGACTGTCCTCACTGTTGAAACTGTTCTATCGTGACCAAAAGCAGAACACGTTTTGAAACATTTATTGAGAGTGTAGAAAGTAAGAAAGAAGCTTCTTTTCAAAAATAACATTTGAATCAGGAGAGGTTCCTTACCTCTGAAGAACCAGGCTGCCAGGCCATATATGATGACAATGAGAATAACTCCCAATACGACAACAGACACTAAAGCCAGAGGTAGATAGATGTGATCTTGACACGCAGACTTCAAAGCTTCTGCGCGCTGCAGAAATTCCTTGTTGTATATTGACCGAGCCTCTGGTCCACCATCTCCCTCTATCTGACAGGTGTAGTTGGTGTTGGGGAAAGCAGGAACAGAAAATGACGATGTGAAGTGGCTAGTTATGTTTTGTATCTGGGAGGAGGTCATATCTTCAGGCTGGATCCAGATCACATTCGGTGGAGGATTTCCAAAAGTGTCACATGTAACCCAGTGCTCTCCTGTCTCACTGACCTCAATGTAAATCCTTGTCAATTCTTTGGGCTCTGCAAAACATCAAAGGAGAGTTTACTGAAACTAAGGACCATGTGAAGTGCACAGCAACAAAAAAAACTTCATGGGGACGGACATTTCTCTCAGCTTTAAGTAAGTTCTTGTGTTTGGCAGCATGTTTTTCAAAGGTTTCCAGTCCCAAATGTGCTACATATTAATTCTTGCTACTCTATACATCTGACCCAGCCATGAAGAAGCTTGTGAATCATTTAATGATTTTAATCAGGTTGTGCAAGATGAGGAAAAGGGATCCTTGAGCAAGGTATCGTCCCTACACACTGTTCCCAGGCGCTGCAACACTGGCGTGCCGCCTATGATGGAGATTTTTGTGGTAAATTTTGGGGTCTGTTTCTGATGAGCAAAAAGCATTTTGGGGAACTCTTATCAGATGGAGAACACAGAATTCGTTATGGAGCAAGGACAACTGGTTAGCCAGATGGTTGAGCTATATTGTAAAAGTTAAATTGTAAAACTGGAGAAAAAAAGTACAGGAAGAACGTAAGGAGAGAAGGAAGAATTTGAGAATCCAACTTTGGCTGAAAGGTGCCAAGCTGACCCCCAGGAAAGGCCTATATATGTGACCTGAGATGTTAACATTCGAAGGTTCAGATCTAGTAAAAATATTCAGGTCTATTAGAGCTATCCAGAAGTCCAGACCAGTGCTAAACCTGAGACAGAAATGTACACCCTCTCACTGCAATGTTCCAACATCTAGTGTAAAGTCTTCAAAGAAAGGTATAGGCTGTTACTGCAGTAAAGGAAGACTACAAACTTATTGTCTTAAAGTGTACAGAACTAACACATCCTTTATTAGGATTAATTAGAAACACTAGCTGTCCTAAAATGTTTGATGATATAACTTGTCAGCTAATTCGTAAGTCATATTAGATCATTTATAATAAAATATGTGAAAAAATGACTGAACCAGGGTCTGTCTGACACTGCATATAATGAAATCCCAACATGTGCAATCATCACTATTATTTTCAATTACTAGATTGTTCTAAGAAAGCTATTAATTTATCATTCTTGTGATGTTTTATAATTAATAGTTATTTAGGCACTGTAGTTCTTATGTGGATGAAAAACAGTCTCTGTCTCTGCATTAGAATAAAAGCTGCTGCTAGTCTATATTTTTAAGAAGCTGTTCTACTTTATTGGTTCTGATAGATTTTACTACTTTAAATTTTCAAGTGTTATTTTCTCGATTCAAAGTTTGACTTATTTTATGGCTTTAAGGGTTTTTTTAGGCTTTATATTATTTTATGTTTCTCAATATCTAGGTGCTCAGAAGATAAGGATGAGTGTCTTTAGGACTGTCTCTCTGTCCCTTTTATGTAAAACAGGTTTCTTCTCAAAACAGTCATAGAGCACTGTTTTAACCATCAGACAGCATATTCATGACCATTTGATTGACTAACATTTTCTGTTGCAACATTCTGTAAGACCAACAAATCACCCACAGACAAAATCTGGTTCCCATCACCACCACTTTCTTGATGGGAACTAGGGAACTCAATACTGAGTTTCTATGGGACATCAATTATGAACTACTTAATGAGGCAAAAATCATGAAAAGTCGGTTGAAAAACCCACGATTTGCTTGCCATGACATTCTGCAGTGCAGACAGTGCAAACATACTTCCTCGAATAAAGCATGCATTTACTTTCTGCAGAAAGAACAGTTGATAAAATATGTAGGTTTTTAATTCAAAATATTTCATATCGAATATGATATACATTACGTCATCTCACCTTTCACTTTCAGCTTAA
Source organism: Brachyalestes nurse (assembly GCA_037974405.1). Lineage (NCBI taxonomy): Eukaryota > Metazoa > Chordata > Actinopteri > Characiformes > Alestidae > Brachyalestes > Brachyalestes nurse. Next base: position 23,562 of record JBBPCY010086790.1, read on the forward strand.
TCCCAGTTTTAATTGTAAACGCGTCCGGTAATTCTGCCAGTACAACCCGACAGTAGTACAACCCAGAATCTTCGCTTGTGATGTTACTTATCAGCAGGGAAATGTTTTGTTTCATCAGATTTCCCCCAAAAGAGAAGTGGCCAGCTGACTTTGTGCAGTTCCCTGAAACACCGGCATTCCAATCACACCTGTAGAGCAGAGGCCCTTCAGACTTCCCCTTCCACCAGATGACAGTGGCGATGCTAATTGTTTGCTCTGG
>JBBPCY010086856.1:0-22500 GCA_037974405.1 Brachyalestes nurse
TTAATAGTATACTTTACACAGTAAATAGTATACAGTACACAGTTAATAGTATACTTTACACAGTAAATAGTATACAGTACACAGTTAATAGTATACTTTACACAGTAAATAGTATACAGAACACAGTTAATTGTATACAGTACACAGTTCATTGTATACAGTACACAGTTAGTAGTATACAGTACACAGTTAGTAGTATACAGTACACAGTTTATAGTATACTTTACACAGTTAATAGTACACAGTACACAGTTAGTAGTACACAGTTAACAGTATACAGTACACAGTTAGTAGTAAACAGTATATTGTTAAAACACTGTTACTTGTGTACTGTGTACAGTGTCGTAGTATCTTATTGTATAAATATCTTTAACGAATCTTGTATATGTGCTTTGTGGTGTGCAGTGCTGCAGTTTGTGCCAAGTCACGTGGATGTACGCGTGTGCAGCTTTAGTGAACGTGTGGAGAGGGGGCTGCTCATGGCCTATGCAGAAGTACGCAAGCGATCGCAGGAAAATGGAAACTTCTCTGTCCATGTGAGTGAATTCCTTTGATATCCATCTCCACTGGCGCTCTCCGAAACAAAAATTAAAAATACAGACATTCCTGCAGGCTATTAAAAAAGTTTCACTCTTAGATTGTGCTGTATTAATGCTGTTCTGCCACAGTGATTCAGGACACATGCTTACAGATTTTCCCAACAGATTGTTCCAAATTTTGTGTTAGTTTAGACCAGTAGTTCTCAAACCCAAAGCTGGAACCGGCATTCATGAAAGACTAGTTCAGGAGTGTTTTTACATACCTGATTCAACTCACTAAAGGTTAATAAAAAAATAACAATAAATAAAAAATGACCATAATAATAATAATAATAATCATCATTATCATCATCACCATCATCTTTGGTCCAAAAACATGTACAGAACTGAACAAATTTATTATTATTATTATAATTATTTCTTACTCATGTCTACATGCAAAAAGAACAATAATAATACCATGTTTCTGACTTGGTAAAAACATGTGCCCTTTATTTTGTTACAGTATACAGAATTACAGTATGCTGTATTTGATGAGAGAAAGCAGAACTAAAAAAAATATTTTATTTCCAGCCTGTCTTTCTATGATTTAGGCAAGATGAGTGATGAGTTGTGTGTGACACTCAGTTTAAAACAATCATGCCCTGTAAAATCTGGGCTGATGTCTTCACAGTATTCTAATTTTTTGAATTTTTTGGAAGCCCAAATGATGTACAAATAAACAACTAAGTACTTGAAATCGTTTAAGTTGTGGACCCTGAATCTATAATCTATGAAGGTGTAACGTTTTGAATGGAATTATGGAAATTAATAAACTTTTCCATGATATTCTAATTTTTTGGAAAGGGTCTGTAGCAGGGGCAACTTCCTAACCACTAGGCCACCGGCTACAATTCCCTCTTCAGTTTTTTAACAGTTCTGTTTGTCTCTGTTGGTCTAGATTGTGAACATCACTGTCAGCATGACGAAAGGCCAGCGGCAGCAGAAGACTCCAGTGGAGATCACGTTTGCTATCCGTGATAGCCTGGGCTACCTCAAGGGGTCGGACATCAGCGCGCAGCTGAGGCAGCTGAACATGGTGGAGTTTAGCTTCTACCTGGGCTTCCCCGCCCTGCAGATCGCAGAACGTGAGTCCGCACACACAAACACATACAGCACACACTCTTCCTCACACAAGGACGACTCACACAGTCCTTATAGTCTCGTGTAGTGATTTAACGTTCTAATTTCTTTTCTTCTCCGCCCTCCTAGCTTTTCATTACCCGGAGCTGAATATATCTCACATGCTGCGCTCCTCCTGGGTGAAGACAGGTATATCTGCTTTAAACCTGCGTTTCAGGCCAATTTGTACTTTTAATGCATCCAAAAATGGATGACTAAAACTCTTGACTATATCTATATTATTATATGTACAGAACTGAACAAAAGTCTTAGGCACCTTCAAAAATAATATTTAAAAACTCTTTAGATGAGCAGTGAGTGTTTTTACATTGATATGACTAAATATGTTTAATAAAACTAGAAAGAATAAATAACAAATAACATTCTACAGTAAATAGTGAAGTTATGTTCAGTATTACTGTAGTTTCATCAGAAAACTGGTTAGACTCAATCAATCCTTCATTAAATTAAATCAGGAACGGCTGGGAAACCGAGGAGGAATCTGGAACCGAACCTGTGTTCTTCTCACCAGCTCACGCAGTATCAACTACTTTTACAAATAAAACAAATCTTGATCATTTTTACTGCTTTTTTGTTTGTTTGTGTTTATTCTAATGTTAACATTACCAGCAGAAAGAATATTGCAAACGGCTTCAAACAATTTACACAGGTGCCTGTTTTGAGTAGGTGTCAGAAGGTGTGCGTGACAAGGTGACTTTTGCACAGTACTGTACATATGTGTATATAGTGTTTCCTATATTTAGGAATTTGTTTTGTTGTATTTACTACAAAATTATTTATCATTTGTATTTGTGTTTTTTCTCTACGTCTTTGTATCAGTTCAAGCATTTTCATTTTTTCTGTGTATGTAGGGATATCACGTGTGTTTGCACATTACTTGTGTGTTTGTTGCAGTGTTACTGGGTGTGTTAGATCAGCGTGTGAATGAGAGGACCTTCCAGGCTCGAATGGAAAGGCGGCTGGCTGTGTTGGTGGGGGAGGGACTGGGACTGGGGAGCGGGCGGCGCTGGAGACGAGCCACCGCTGTGGGCAACAACAGTGTGCAGGTACTCAAACACAAATACAAACACACACACACACATGCAAAATCACATTTCTAAATGTGCTCACTCTGTCTGTTCCTCTGTGTGTGTGGTTTGTGTGTCAGATCGTGCGAGCTTCGCGGATGGACGGGGTGGATAACCCTCTGGAGCTGGTGTATTTTGTGGAGGCGGGGTCCGGAGAGAGGCTGTCAGCTCAGGCCACTGCTGCCTTGCTCAACAGACTCAACCTGCAGAGGGCAGCCATCGTGCTGGGCTACCGCGTGCACGGAGTTCTTGCCACACGTGAGCCTCACACACAGTATTCGCTTCCGTAAACTACACTAAACATCTTAGTTTCACATAAGCAAAGAATTACATGAATAGTAACAGACAAACTACACACTTTCCTAAATTATAGTGTAAACACATGGGCAATAACATAAAAACAGATCAAACAAACTTTCAAATCTCTGTAGTTCGATGTAACACCAATATGACACGCGTCATATCAGAGCTATAAATATTAATGCTGGGCACCAATAAAAAAATTGTAGACAATCATGCGATTAATCGCATTGTTATACACAAAATTTATTCATGAATTCAAAAGTCCTGTATTGGGCACTATTTTTTTAAAAGTACAGCTATATGAGCAAAAGTGCAATAACATTTGGTTTCCAAACACGTTAAACAAATAAGGGGCTTTTTAACAGCAGTGTTCCCTTTAACACAGTTACATTTCAAATATTTCTATAAATCTCAACTTAAACATTAATGTAATCATTTCAGATATAAAACCAAAGCTATTTGCCACTGCAGGGCATTCACGTTTTATCTAGTTTGTTATAGAAAAAGAAGGTACCCTCAGAGTCCAGAGCCGTGATCAGGACATTATAACAGGCCCCTTCCGAGCAACGGCAAGCTCACATTTATAAATCTGTTTTTTTTTTTTCTGAACGGGTACCAGCAGGAACATTTTTCTTTAATCAGGGAGCAGCAAAAACAGTCACTGTTCAGTAGCAAGTGTCCCTGTTAGAGTGAGGTGAAGTGGTCGCGCACAAAAAAGCAACAAACTTTCAAAATAAAAGTAATAGTAAAAAACTGATAATGTGATAATAACACGTTAATTTGCCCAGCCCCTAATAAATATATAAAAAGGCACGCATAGCTTCAGTAGTGATATTAGGCATTCAGCATAAAAATAAGAAGGAACAAAATTGGTAATGCAGTTAAAATTAATGCAATTCTGTAACCACAAGCTGGTTAAAAATGCAAGCATATTATACCATGTTATATATGTGTTGAAATGTACAGTACCAGTGTATAGCCCAGTAGTAAAGTATGGTAATTGTTTAAATTCAACATAAGGAATCCTTTAGAATTATTATACTCATAAGGGTTTACTTGGAAGAATACTTAATGTTTTTGTATGTGTGTTTTGTGTGCGCGTGTGTGTGTGTGTGTGCACGCGTGCGGACCTTCAGCGGTGGAGAAACTGGCTCTACCTCCATCAGAGACACAGCCCAGTAATGTGTGGCTGATTGTCGGGGTGGTGGTCCCTGTGGTGGTTGTCATCCTCATCATCATCATCCTCTACTGGAAACTGTGCCGCTCAGAGAAACTGGAGTTCCAGCCAGACGCCATGAGCACCATCCAGCAGAGACAAAAGGTCTGGGTCAATCTCTTCCACTTAGTCGAGGGGTAGAGGTGGAAGAGAGTGTGTTTGATGAGTGTGTGTGTGTAAGTGGGCCACTTACCAGCATTAAATGTAGAGTAGGCACTTCATTCTGCTCCACCCAGTTAAAGGACGTTTTGAACTAAGTGGACTACTCAGTGAGCTTCCTTATACATTTACTTTGCCTTCAGTTTCAAAATATTTTATTTAAAATGTTGACTTTTTGTTTTCAGTACAAAATGTGTAATACCTGTTGAAATGCAGCAGGGCTGTAACAACATGCTCGGTTGGGTTCAGGATTTGATACTCTCGTGATATTTTGAACAAAATTGAAAGAAGAAAACAGAGGACTACATTAAATTGCAACACAATTTACTAATGAGACTATAGAGGAGTGCAGTTATTAGACTGCCTTTTATATGTAAATATTACATAATAATTAAACAATAATTCTATTATTAGAATGTCAATTCTTTATGATGCACATATTTCAATGCGTTGTTACACCTCTAGAGTGCAGAAAGTTGACTTGACGTGTGTGTGTGTGTGTGTGTGTGTGTGTTGTGTGTGTTCAGCTTCAGGCTCCCAGTGTGAAAGGCTTCGACTTTGCCAAGCTGCATCTCGGACAGCACAGTAAAGACGACATCATGGTGATCCAAGAGCCTGCACCTTTACCGCAGCCTGTCAAAGAGGCCACGCCCTCTGAGGGCGGAGAGTTGAACACGCCCAAATCCAAGAGCTCGTCCACTAAAGCATCGCGCGCTCGGCGGAGGGGCAGGTATGGTACTGAGTGAAGGTGATGGTGTGATTTGTGCTTGTGAAATAAATAGATTGCGTGTATGTGTCTGTGACTCTTATGTGTGTGTGTGTGTGTGTGTGTGTGTGTGTGTGTGTGTGTGTGTGTGTGTGTTAGATTGTCTCCTTCTGATGGCGACTCTTTGGGCAGTGAGGCATCTAGTGGCAGAGAGTCAGCAGAGGAGAGCACCCGACCTGCAGTAACACCCAGCGACAGCAAACCTCACCACCGCAAGAGCAAACATGGTAACAAGTATATCTACACTATAAAGTATAACAGTATAATAGACTATAAAAAAATACTACTCCCACTTCCTTTAGGTACTGTTACGCTGTTCAAACTATCATGTTAAGGCATTTGGTAACACCCACAGCACAAAAAATCAGCACAAAGGAAACAGACATAAGCCTTATACATGATGATATGTACTGTACACATGATTAGAATCAAACACGATGACAAACACCAAGACAGATGTTCTGTGCTTACATGTGTCTACAAGATGTTCTGTGCCAACGTACATGTTTGAGAATGGACAGTATGAATGTCAGCCAAGTTAAATGGAAAAAATTCTCAGAACTACTTACATTAATCAGAACAGGGACTTCTTTAGCATCTGGACATTAAAGTGGCAGGTTTTCAAGTTTCTTGAAGAGTTTTGAGCTAAGAAAGATAGAGTTACTCTGCAGAGCTGTACACACTCTTCACACAAATAATGGCATAGTAGCCCATTCATATTTCTACAGAATGGTTTTAAATGTGAGCACTATGCAGTGTCTGTCTAGTAGATTGGAGACAATTGTGCATATCAAAAATGATTTTTTTTATTATTTTGCTGTCAGTTCACTATTCGCCTAGCACACTTTGCAAGTTCTGTAAATCTAGCCAGTTAATAACAAGAGAACGATCCTTTTTGTACAAGAAATATCTCACTGAATATCTTTCTCTGTCTTTTTTCCATCTTTATATTTCACTTTGGATCACAGCAAAGAACAAACTAGGTAATCTGCTTTCTTTATCAATGAACTGGCACAATAACATTAATATAAACATACACAACACTTTGACTGAATGTTGAATTACTTAATCTTTATTTTAATCTTAATTTTAATTAATTTAATCTTCGTCTCTGTGACGTCAGGTGCCACATCAGGAAGTGGAGTGGATGAACAGCTGTCTTCCTCTTCCATATTCGAGCATGTGGACCGTCTGTCTCGAGGTTCATCCGATGGAACGAGGCGAGTGTCCAATAAGATCCAGCTAATCGCCATGCAGCCCATGCCAAGCCCACCCCCTCATTCGCATAACCAAGCCCTAAGCCCCGCCCTCACCGAACGGGTGCCTGATGGAACCAGAGTGAGCTCTGAGGTGAGAAAAACTTAACCCAGACATGCACAAAATGACTTGAATCTGAGTATTAGACTGATATTAAATCATTCTGAGACATTTTGTGATGGATTTCGTTTCCTCTGTTCGCAAGATTCAGGTTGCTTTGAGGAATAAGTCTGAGATCGAACACCACCGGAATAAGATACGGCTTCGGGCGAAAAGGAAAGGCCACTATGAGTTCCCCTCCATGGAGGACATTATGGCAGCGTTTGGGGACGGCTCAGAGCAGCAGCGCGTGTACCAGCAGGCCCAGGAGCAAATACACAAGATTCTCCATCCTGATGCACAAACACCCTCACCCAGTGGAGAGCCTCACAGAAGGTCGGCGTCAGTTGGTGGATTTTGAAATGATCACAAGCTGTTTTATTAGTGTTCGTTTAAAAAGAGAAAAAACACCGAATTTGTATCTGGAACAAACATATGGAACAAAACATTTTTAATGCAGTTAAAACTAAATTAATGCAGTCAAAAGTAAAGTAGAACATTCCACAACAAGCTAATTAAAATGCTGGAATATTATCCAGAGTTGTAGCATGTGTCAAAAACTACAATCCTGCATAGTAACTGTTTAAATTAACATAAAGAACCCTGTAAAAATATTATAAAGGTTTACACTGACAATTACTTTGTTTTTGTGTGTGTGTGTGTGTGTGTGTGTGTGTGTCAGCAGAGGCAGGCGCTCTCCCAGACAGCGGCAGAGGCAGAATCTCAGTGGAAACGGTAGTTTGACTGATAAGGATCGCCTTATTACTGATGGGGATGCCACGTACAGGAAGTACCCAGGAGTCAACAATGTGGCCTACGTGGTAAAATTACTCAGTAGAATTAAAAGTCTTGTTTTTGCCTGAGTAATATATGCTCACTCTGCCTCTGTTTCTCCAGTCTGATGCAGATCAGCTCCCTGATGCCAGTAGCCCCTCCCCCACCGATGAGGTGTTTGTTGATCCAGGGTCTCCACCTCCCGGACCAGCCCCTGCTCCACCCAGTTACGTCCCCCCTCAGCCAACCATAGAGGAGGCCCGCCAGCAGATGCACTCGCTGTTGGATGATGCCTTTGCCCTGGTTTCACCCTCCTCACAAGGCAGCTCCGCCCCTCTGACACTGACTGGGGTTACAGCAATTACCGGAGTGGGTGGAGTCAGCCCGCTTGCTCCCTCTAGTCCGCTCCCACGCCCTGTCCGTCAATGGGGCTCCTCATCTTACCCAGCAGCCCCTGTACATAGCCCCTTCTCTGCCGTAAGTAACAGTAAAACTCAATTCATTGTCTGCATTTCAACATTTTGCTCACATTTTATTTACAGGTTTATTCAGATTTCTTTTAGTTTAAAGAAAGTTATGTCCAGCATCATGCTGTTTGCCTTCTTCTATTGTAGAGGTATGCTGAATTAGGAATGTCCCCTACATCTGTCCAGGGTTTACTGCAGAGGTGAGCTCGTAATGAAAAGGGTTTTATAATAACTTTAATTTACTTTGAGGGACTACAAATGTTGCTGTAGTGTTTATCATAACAATCTGGATTTATTAGGAATGTTATGTGTTTTTTCTACCTTAAAAAACGTTGCATAGTTGAATAATTACATTGCTTTGCTCACAGACTGCTTGTTATTATTTATTTATTTTTGGTGGATGGATGGATGGATGGATTGGCAGGCAGGCGCTGGGCTCTGGCTATCTGGTCTCCGGAGAGCTACAGTCAGATCCAGGGTACTCCAGCAGGGGGCAGTATGGAGATGACCTCCCATCCTCCTCTCGACCACGGCCAGTAGGGGGCAGCACAGGTATGTGTCTTATGTGGCTTGTACAATTTATGTAGCCTGTGGCTGTTTATTCTTTCTCCAGCTATAGTGTGTGTTTGCTTTGTGTGTGTGTGTGTAGGTGCACAGTTACATCAGCTGACGCAGGTGGGCTTGTCGAGTCGGATCAGCGTGTACCCTGGGGTGGGCCGTAGTGTCTCCGGCCCCTCGGGATCCAGCTGGGCCCAGTACCGGTCAGATGAAGAGGTCTCCAGGCCAGGAGCTAACCGTGAGACTGTGAGTCGGCAAGCACAAACACAAGGCATATAGCACAAATAGTATAACCACACACACACACACTCGCACTTGGATCATTATAAATAAACATTACAAAAATCAAACTGTAGCATGTTAGATCAGAGCTGTTTAGAAGATACTAGCTTTAAACTAGTACATACTAACAATAGAGGCAACATGACACACTGCTGTCGCTTGTTATTTAGTCAATAGTGGGGTGGGTGTTGACATCCACTGCCCCTCAGGCAGGAACAGACTGCTGCGAAACATGCTGCTGTAGAGATCTTTCCTAAAATGACTTTATTGTTGAGTTTTGTGAAAGGTGGAACAGCTGCGTTTAAATATGAATTCACCTCTCATGTTTCGGAATACTGAACTAGCAAGTGTGTGAATATTGTTTTGACAGATTTTTGGTTCTGTCTCACCCTGGGTTTTCTGTCTCACAGTGAATTGCTTTTTTCGTAGCAGTAAGTTTGGGATTTCAAATCATAAACGGCTCTTAGAGCGGTCAGAGACAGCCTTCTGAGCAGTAGCGTGGCAAGAATATTTAATAAGGAGTGTTTTGGGGTACCTGGACTAAAAAGAGCAGAAGTGAATGAACCTTTATGGGATCAAAAAGGGGGTGGTCTGAACTATTCTATGAAGCACATATAGCCGGTTTGTTCATCGCAAACATCACCACCTCATTATACATATAGGTCAGGTGAGCAAAAGTTTTAAATACTACCCATGGGCCATCAGTTTATTTGATCTTACACTAGTCACACCAGCAGTGCATAATATAAACGCCACAGTAAACTAAAGGAGCTGGGAAAAAACGTTGCACACCAGGTACACTCCATCATGGTTTACCCTAATGGTAGTGGTCTCTCTTAGTCTTGCCACACTGCAAAACTGTTCATCAATTTCAGACTCAGTCGGGATCCCTGTCTCTGTGAAACAAGCCCTACATTAGTGTGATGGTTATAGAAAAGTATTTTCATTACGCCGACGTTTTGGCCCCCGTATTGAATTTTGGCAAAATTCCAATGTCAAAACCTCCCATTATTATCCGGTGTGTTGCGCTTGTACACAGCTAATCGATCAGATGATCAGGGGCTGGGTATCATTTAAAAATGTGATTTTTGTGGTCGGTTTTAAAGTAACCACGCATAACACTTCACATCTAGTGCATCTAGTTTGTTTTGCTATCCCTACATATGTCTGCTTTTGTCTTGTTTGGTGATCTGATGGGCTGTATGTGGCTCATAAGCACTCTGAGATTAATAGATTAGCAACAGAGTAATTTGTAAATGGTATGTTCTTCATTATATCCCAGGCCACGCACCCCACATATCCATCCCCTCATCCAAGCCCTGCACTCGTCTTTTCCTTTTATTTATGCATCCCTTTTTGCTCAGTACACTTCCATGCACTTCTTCGCCACATTTAAATGATTAGTCATTAGTACTTTACCACAGATCCACAAAGATTCATATGGGAAAGATCGGCCACTTTATTAGAAACACCAGCTCATCCAGGGCATGGCCCATCTCAACATTTCTTCAGGAATTTTCTCTCTAGTCTTGTTCTTTATGATAGGCATTGCTTATTGGGAAATGTGAAGCATTTACATATAATTTGCTACATGGAGACATTCATCTTGTCTCTTCTTTTAGCAGATCTGATTCTGGTGATCTGATTGTCTGTTTACTTTATAAGCACTGCAACATGAATAGATTAGCAATAGAGGGATTTGTACATGATATTTCCTTTATTATATTGTTGTTTATTATAGGCATTGTTAATAGGGAAATGTGAAGCATTTACATATAATTCGTTACATGGAGACATTTACTGCATTTAGCAGACACTCTTATCCAAAGCAACATACATTAGTGCTCCAGTAGTCCACTTCTGTTCTTCAAACCTGTAAAGCTAAATTTAAATCAATATCCACTATTCAACCAAGTTACTGCAGGCTAAGTGCAATCTCCTGTCAAAGAAAAGTCAGAGGTTAAGGCAAAAGTAAGGAAAACATGGAGTTAATAGTAAGATTAGTAATAGTAAGATGTTTAAATTAATATGCACTGTACTTTATGTACTGTACTTTAATAGCTGCAACTGTGACTCTATCCATATTGCATTCATATCCACATTAATACTCCACCCCATATAGTTCTTATATGTATATCATACATTCATGTATGTCTTGTTGGTAATGCACCTGCACTTTATTCTTACTGTCATACTGTTTCTACTGTTTTTACTATTTTTTACTGCTTTTACTGTTTTTTTTTTACTGTTTTCAAGGTCGGGCGTTGCATGTATGATGGTGTATGTGACAAATAAAATCTGAATCTGAATCTAAAATGGGGAAGAAGAAATAAATAAGCAGAAACGAGAGGCATAGTTAGTCACCAAAGTGCTCCTTGAAGATGTGGTTCTTCGCAGATCTGAGTGGAAGAGGGAGTTCATTCCACCACTGGGGGGCCAAGACTGAGAAGAGTCTTAACGCATGTCTTCCTCTTCTTTTAAGCGACTGAGGTTCAAGACGAGCAGTGCTTGAAGCCCTGAGAGGATGAGAAGTGACACCCTGCTTGATCAGTGCTGATATGTATGGGGGTGCAAGTTCATTCTTGCCCTTGAAAGCAAGAGATTAATATAGTCTCTTTTATTCCAACAGATCCTGTCATTCCCAGAGTACTCCTCATCTCCTGTATTCCAGATGCCCAGGACGTCCCTGAGAGACCCTCTCACCCCACAGGCTCACCTGGACCCTCCCACTCCCGGCTACGCTGCCCCAGAGGAGTCCTCTCCGTCCCCTCAGTCCTCTGCGTCTCTCATCAAGGCCATCAGGGAGGAGCTGCAGAGACTGTCGCAGAAGCAGGCGGCTGTGGCCAGCTACCACAGCTGAGACCCGCCCCACTGAACCCCCTCCCTCCTTACCCTCCGCCCACGGCCGGCCAAGTTGTGAGAGGATAGTTTAAAGACGCTGACTAATCTATAATTGAACACGGCTGCTAGAGGTGACACAGCTTTGTTTATAACCCATTTCTGTATCCGACCACAGCTTGGCTGGCTGGACCTACTACCCATGTAGAGACCTCACGTTTAGGCCCTCACTTCTGGCACATCCACAAACCAGGTTACCACGGACTCGCGTTAACCGTCACCATCACTGAAGAAAAACACCACAGGTGTATTATAGACCTCTACAATTTACTCCTCACTTATAATACAAGACCCCCCTCCCCAACAACAAATATCCATAGAAGCTTCTCTCTCTTAAATTGCATGCTTGGAGAGAGCAGTGAAACAGAAGAGTGACCTTTGCTATGTGACACCCGTCCCTTCTTCAGTGCCATTTCTACATGTCCGTCAAAGTGCTTCCTACAGAAGGGTCATTGTCTAGCCCCTCGACTTCCTCTGGTGCTAAACCTCATTTCCTCTTTCCACTCTCATGCCATCCAGTGGCCAAACCCAAAACCTCTGAAGTAGCATCCTGTCCTCCTTTGTTCTTCTTTTCTTGTTTTTTTTTTACATTGTATGGGTTTATCTGATCATTTTTAATGGGTAAACCATTAAGGATTAGTCCACTGTGGGTGAACAGCTGATGCTCACCTGACGTTTCTGCACAGTTCAAAGCTGGCATGGATGCTGCCTTACTGCAGTGGTTACCATCCCTCATTCAGAGTTTACTTCAACTAGAAAGCTTCCTTGTGTTTCAGGTCAGTTTTTAACATGCCCTCGACAACCTCCTCTTGCACAAGTCAAGTTAATTTATCAGCATCAGAATCGAAACACTTTATTGATCCTGGAGGAAATCTCTCATGTTACGACTAGAACAATATAAAAAATAAAGTCTAAATAAATTTTAAAAAAATCTCAGTATGAAAAACACTGTGCTATGGGCACAAATTATATATAGCATATGTAGCCCATTATCATACACAAACATCATTCAGTGTGCTTTATGTTAATGAATTAGGAAACATAAAAATAGTATAAAGTAAAAGAAAGCATAAACAAAATAAAAGAATGCGTAGAAAAATCAATAAAAGATTTAAAGTGAAGTGGACTAAAAGTTACTTAAAAGTGGACTACAGTAACTTACAGTTACTGCTGACAATTTGGAGAAAATATCTAATTGCTATTTTACAACAGCAATTGAAATTTTCTCCCCTAAAATAAAGTTCCAGGCTTGTTTTCTTTATTGGCCTAGACAGCCAGTTTATCACCTTTCTGGTAGTGTTGGGTGTCATTTGAATTTGATCAGTTCCGGCTTTTAACAATTCCCCATTTTTATTCCATAAAGAAAATCACATGTTAAAATAACAAGAAACGTCTTTATTCTGAGCACTCAGGATGTCCCAGCAGCAATGGGAGTAAAATGTTAATTAAAGTGCAGTGCACAACACCTGCCTGCAACCGACCCAAACCAAAACACAGTCAGCTTCAGCAACAGTCCGTGTTAAAGGTTTGGGTACTTGTACAATCCTGTTACGCAGCTGATGAGTGTACTGATGCGTGTACTGCACTCTGCCTTAGATTTTTCTCTTAGCTCGGGTAGTGAAGCCACACTTTGAGTGTTTGAAACACATTTGAGCCCACACTATCACACTACAGTTCACCAAGAATGAAACATGTTAAAGAAATATTATGTCGATGCATTCACCTAAAACAGGTCCACACACATGTCCTTGTAGATGTTGCGATCTAAAATCAATAGGTAGATATTTTTTAAAAACTGGATACCCAGGTTGGTTTCCCAACCCTACTTTTCACCTTGAAGCTTGAATGCCAAATGTATTGTGCCAGACACCCAGTTACTTCTTGTCTTGTCATATCCACAGCATGTGGGTGTTTGTTTACTTATTGATCCAGCACTTCTCCAGGCAGAGCTCCATCTCTGGGTTATTAGGTTTAAACTTACTGTTGACATTGTAGGCGGTAGTTAAAATCACACTTGCAATTTGAAAATTGTGCCTTTTTTAAATTGCAATTTTGATATAAAACAGATTATCTTTTAGCCCTAGTTAGCACAAGGGGCGAAGTGGATCACATACATGAAGTCTGACATACATGGCCTTTCTGAATAACTGCTGTGATTGGATTAATCTTCAGGTTTATAATAACTGGGGTACATGGCTCTTCTTTTTCATCTGTCTAGCTCCTGGTTTGCTAACTATGAGGCCAGCAGAGTAAAAAAAAAGTCACATGTGCACCCATGCAGTCATATAGACTACGGAGAAGTTCAGTCCAGCATGAATGTGGCAAGTTGGAATATTATAATTTAAAAACATTATTTTCATTTGTCTTGCTTGTAGATGCCTGACTGCTTGAAAAAGGAATCATCAAATTCCTAAGATTTTTGGAAGTCTTCACCTATGTCATCTCAATTCCTCAACCTTCTAAAAAGATCTTCTAACAGACTTCACTTGAGCTAATACAGTAATGGAGAGAAGTTTAAAAAGTCAAAGGCATGTTAAACACAGTCCTGAACCAGAAGGTGTGAGTAGTAGGAGCTGGTGTGTGAAGACCTCCGCCCATCGACCAGAAAAAATGAAGCAGTATTGCATAGGTGTGTTTGTTCAGAGGATCTAGAATTTACTTCAAAAATCATTTATTTTTCCTAAATCTAAAAAGTATATATCTCACTATTAGGATTTTTGTCAGAATATTTCAAGATTTCAGTCATTTTTCCCACCCGAAGTAATAAGATACTTTCACTAGATAAAATGACTTAAAACAAGTAAAAACATGTAGAACAAAGCATGTAAAACAAAAAATAGGTAAACATATGTAGAAATAGATCTTACGAAGTCTTATAATATACTGGGTTGCCAAGTATATAGTGTTAATCCTATAGTTACTCTCCTAGCAACCTGTGGCCAGGAGTCTCATGGATGTTCAGACATGCAGAGCACAGTGAAAGGCCCTCTCTTTCTGCCCTTTATTCATGGAGATACTTGCCATTGTGGGCAGCTGTTAACTGATATCCCTTAGCAAAAAGTAGTTTATTCAAGTGTACTATGAGTGTACTTATTTTATACTAAAACTGAGGCAGTACACTTGAAGTTTACTTTTTATATACTATATTTTATTTACTTAAGAATTGTATAGTGAAGTATACTTGACTTATACTGATAAGTAGATAAAATATACTTTTGTAAACTTAAAATGACCTTATAAAGTATACTTAACGTATACTTTTCTAAACTTAAAAATGTTCCAATTTAGCTCGAAGAAGTATTAAATTAGTATACACTACAAGTACATGTTCCGTATAATTGCTATACTTACACTTATACTCAAGCATACTTAATAAAATAAACTTCAAGTATACTACTTTTTGCTAAGGGATATCAAAATCGGTTGTTAGTGTTTTCATCTAAGCCTGTTGTCTAATATATTCTTAATTTATCAGTCTTTTGAAAAGGTGCAATGGCTTAATGAATTTTTGAGGAACCATAGAGGGAGCCAGGCCTTAACCTCCCGCCTGTTTTGGTGGGATTGTGTGACTGGGGGAGATCCAGCTAGAGGGTGAGAATCAGACTAAATTAAGGAAAAAATTGCTTAGAAACCTCCCCACAAAAAATCTTATTCTGGCAAAACTCTCATAATGAGAAATATTCATGTTCACCAGGTTTGAGGTGTTCTCACTTATCCAAGATATGATTTAAGCAGTATGCATCAGTTCCATTAACTCCTGCAGAAGTTCAGACCTTTAGAAGTCTGTGACGTGAAGTGAACCCTGCAGAAAGAGGCTCGGTATCCACTGCCTTACAGAGTTGTTGTCCGTGGTCACAGCCTTCCGTCGTGACTGTAAATGAAGAAGGAGACGCTGTGGGCTGCTGATCTTGAGCTCCTCACCCTGGAGCTGCAGAGCTCCCCCTTCAGTCGCGGCCTGAGAAAGGACCCTCACCCTCAAGATGCCAAAACTTTTACACAGTCCAGAGAAGGATTCAGCCTGGAGGAAGTGAAGGAAGCGAGTTGGCCGGTCGCCGTGCTGGCATGCTTTCTGTGTTGGGCTTGTCTCTTTTTCGTTCTGCCTGTGGTTCGTGAGCGTTTGGCTGTGCCGAGAGCCGGTGTGTGTGTGTGTGTGTGTGTGTGTGCGTGTGTGTTTAGAGTAGAGGCTTCGAGTCGCGCTTTTCACCTCGAGTGGATATTTCTCAGTTTACAGCTGTTTGTTTTGCACATTCTTCATCTTTGCACATTATTATCATAGTGGCAATGCTATGCCCGAGCAAGCAGAATCGATGTTAAGGGTTTACCTGAAAAAGAAAGAGAGAAAAATGATAACGGTACTTATATAGATATATAAAGATTGAAATTCTTAAAATATATGAATTACATATTGATGTATACCCCATGAGCACAAATATTATTGTATGTGTATGACCATATTAGATTTTATTTATTTTTATTACTAGAAGGATATTCAATATTTAAAAAAAAGTTGGATAAAGTATTGGTATGGAATAGATATTTAAAAAAAAGACCAAAACACTGTTGAGGCGTACAGATGGTTGAACTCAGTAATTCAGTAATCAGTCTGTTTGTAATTTCATGTATAACAATCATGTGGATTTTTTTCCTGGTTGCTGTGATGAGGTGGTTTTAAGGCCCTGTTATGTATTGTGTTGTACATGAGGCCAAATCTCTCTCTCTCTCTCTCTCTCTCTCTCATTTTTCTCAAGAGCTTTCTCTCTTGATTCTTGCCTTTAAGTCTTTCTTTCTCTCATTTTCTCACTGTCTTTTTTTCTCTCTCTCTCTTTCACTCCTTCTCACCCTCACCAGACCTGTCATTATTTCTATCATCTGATCTCTCTTAAATTCTCACTCTCTCTCACCATTGATTTCTTTTTCTCTTTAAAGCATTCTCTCTCTCTCTTTCTTTCACTCCATCATCTTTTCAGCTCCTTCTCACTCACTCTTGAGCTGTTTCTCGCTCTCCATCTTTCTCTCTTTCTTGCTTTCTCTCCCTCCTGATTTGTTTCCTTTTTCCCTCTCTTTCATTTTCTTTCTCTCTCACTTTTGAGCTGTTTCTCTTCCTCTCTCTCTCTCTCTCTCTCTCTCTCTCTCTCGAAGTGATACACCCCAGCAGGCCTTAAGTCGCTCCGCATGTGGAATGATGCTTTTTTTTTTATTATTTGGTTTGGTTTAATGTGTTAATGTCTTGATGGGCATGCTAATATATACAGCTTAAAAAAAAGAAATGTTTAAAAAAAACACATGTGAAAAGCAAGCTTGATAGATTTTGTTCAACATGAGTGAATCCTGTGTTCTGGTATAAGAGACTAACCACGAGCGCTCAAAGCACAGAATACCCTCTCGATCATCGGGGAAAAAAGAAGCTTCAGTATTTTGCCGTTTATAAACCTGAGGTGAATAATATTTTTTGAAACTATTCAAAAGTCAGTATTTATGATGAAAGTGTAAACTATAGAGAGAGATCTAATAATATGTATATGGACCTATATTTCTCCACCTTCGAAAACGCAACGTGTAGAGGCAAACGTCATTGCTAGGACCCTCCTCTTCATCAAGCATCTGCGAAGACCACACGGGAAAAGGGTGTCTGTTTTCCTGCAGGCGCTGCGACCTGTCCATCAGGAATGTTTTCAGTCAGAAGCAAAGGTTAAACTGTTACTCCTTTGTTTATACTGCTACATGTAATGTTTCCAGCCACTTGACCGATATGGTGCTATTCAACAGGGTATGTGTGTGTGTGTGTGTGTGTGTGTGTGTGTGTGTTTACTTAATAACGACCACGGCAAATGTGTAAGACCAGTAGAACCTTACTGTTACCTGAATCATATCAACAGCAAAGTAAATGTATAAACTCTATGGGAAGAAAAACACAATTCATACTGAATATTTTTGGGTTTATTTGTGTGTGTGTGTGTGTGTGTGTGTGTTTGACAGTGAGAAATGACTCCCTTTGTCCCTATATGAGTGCCATTGAGGAGGCCATGGAAACGTTAATGAAAACAATTTTTATTCTGTTTATTGGTTCCTGTGACATCTCTATTCAACATTCATGTTCACAGATTTTTCCTCGCCAGCACCGAGGAGATCTTCTCTTTCCTTTTGTTTTTTCCTCCCCCTGTCTCTTTATTCCATCTCTCTCTTGGTCCCTGCAAACCTGCATCCCTGTATTTGGTGTGTACTGTCTCTGGATTGTTGTGTAAATTGAACATGGGATAATAAATGATGTGCATTGGAACTAACATGTTTTCCGCATTATGTGCTGGAGAGTTTGAAGGTCGCACTGGTTGACCTTTACAGTGGTTAGTTTAAATCCTGCGTCAGGTAAGCTGGACCTGGCCTCCAGTCAGTGAGCTGAGCAGTAAATTAACTGACCACACCTTGTGAACAGATTAAAATGTCCTGTTGACTCACTGCTACTAGATAAACAAGCACAAGGCCGAGTAAACATGTAGAGCCAGGAGGCAGACACCTGCTTTAACTGAACAGCTAGATTCTAGACAAGCCCTTTCAAGTGTATTTTTATCGCACAATTGGTCGTTACTTTATTTGCTACCCAAAACCACCAGTGAACCTATACATCTATATAAGTGGCATGTAATGTTGGTTATATGTAATTATGGTAAAATAAGGTGAAGTTGAAAGAACACACTTTCTTTTGATACTATATTCCACCTTGAGAAAGAATAATTAAATAGAAAACAGTGTCTCAGACATCAAGCGACATATTTACAATAATTTTATGTAATCATTTTTTGTGTGGCCGCTTTTAGAAGCATTCAACTTGAGCCAGGGGTCTACCAGTGTTGTGCCAGTGTTTTTATGAGAGGGTCAGTAAAGGACTTTTCATAAGTTTTCTGAAAGCCTATTGTTAAGCATTGGGAAGTTGTCAAGTGAATAACTATTCATGAGAATGTCAAATAAAATAAATTCCCTTTATAACATGGAAAGAATCTGTAACAGTGACTGCCTGACATCCTATTGAGTGGACAAACTTTTCAGGTTTCTTAATGCTTCAGCAGACCAAGACATTGTGGACAACACCATGTTTCCAACTTTGTGGACCCAGTTTGGGGAAGAACCAGCATGACTGTGTCCCAGTACACCATAAAAACATGGCTGGATGAGTTCAGTTCTCCAAAATCTTGTGGAAAGCCTTCCAAGAAGAGCTGCAAAGGGGACCAACTCCATATTAAAGTCTGCGTATATAATATTGTTGTTTTATTTCTATTGGTCATGCTGCTTCTACTTTCTTCCCTTCTGTCCATTTTACTGCTGTAATAATGCACATTTCCCACCAGTGGGACTAATAACACACAGGAGGAAATGGGTGATGAGTAAAAGGCACGAAGGTATCAGGGGACGCCAACAATCCTCCCGCATGGTTCTAGAAATGTATTTAGGTCTTTTTGAAATGTGTGTATTGTTATGCGATAAGGCACCCCACCCTCTCCCCTGACCTCTTCAATCTGAATAATAAGCAACACAGACTGCAGTTCCAGATTCTCCGGTTACCCGAGGAAGAGCCGGAGCAACACAGCTTTAGGGAAACCTGTTCTACAAGTTGTCTAATTCCTCAGCCATAATGAAGCCCAGCCCTGTGCATTCAGATCACACTGACCCACAGTAACTGGATCCTGCCGAGAGCTCGGCAGTGTGGCCCTTTAACGCCAGGCTCCCTCCCTCTGCCGGTGCCGCCGTTACCTGTCGACAGGTGAGCTGTGCTTCGCTCAGGACGAAATGGGAGACTAGGGGAGCATCTCCGACGGGATTTAACCTCACTCCTGTCTTCCGTACGGCTCTAAAGCAGGTGGGCTGTCTGTGTGGGTTGTCTGTGAGGGGCTTGTTTTTAATCTACACGTTTTGGTTCTGGACTGTAAATCTTGCTGAAGTGGAATTTCCTGGTTCCACCTTAAACAGTCCTGCAGCTGCGGTTTGACCCAAAACATTCCATGCCTAGCTAGAGCTGCACTTAAGGTGGAACTTAGAGTTAGAAGAGTTAGAAGAATCTGGAGGTTACAAGAAAACTTCGGATTTTATGATCATAATGGAGTTAAAGGATGCTGCAGATGGGTTTAGGTTTATAGAAAAGACACACACACACACACACACACACACACATACATACAGTCTGTGCTTCCTTATGGCCTAGTTTATGAAGTTGGGTCTTGGTGTAAACTGCAGAAATGACTTACTTTTAAGTGTAAATGAAAGAAGTTTTATTGCTGTAGTGTTAATATAGCCTACACACAAACTGCTTCCTTCCTAGCCTAGTTTCTGACGTTATGGATGCTGTTGATAGGTTTAGGCTTATACTGAAGCCTTTTAGGCTCATTTAATGGTATATAAAGTAAGACTTAGAGCTCTAGTTTTAATGTAACACACACACACACACACTGTGCTTCCTTATAAGCCTAGCTCTGGCTAGGAGGGAACAGCAAAATACTGAAAAGGAAACTAAGTGTCTCATATCACACTGGGCTTATTATTATTATTGTGTTTGTTGTTGTTATTCAGGTGTTCAGGAGTGTGTGAGAGCTGAGGAAGATGACGGGAGGTCGCAGGAACTCCATGAAAACTGAGCTGGTGAATGCCATTCAGCTGCAGGAGGTGGAGGAGGAGGTGCAGCAGGAGCAGGAGGAGCGGCAGGAGGAGGAGGACAGGAACCAGACAGATGCAGCACAGAACAAGGCCAGCAGTGGGCCTGCAGGTATGAGGGGCTTCAAACTGAGGGTCTGCTTAAAAATGAGGACATGATCTTTCTGTCTGTCCTTCTGTTTGTTTGTCTTGTTTAAGTGTCTGTCTTTCTGTCTGTCTGATTATGTCTAAAACGTCAAATGCTTTGCACACATTGAAAAGACATTGAAAGACAAATGTAGTCCAAAATTAAGCTTAATCCTCTCTGGGAAACCGGCCTTTTGATTGTCTATGATTGCTTGTTGCTCACTTAATATTTGCTAAAATACACTCACTATTCTTTGCTAACAAATACGTTTATAGTATGTTCACAATTTTGATACTTTTATTAGGTGTCTTTTTTTTATTCATCAATACTGACCTATAAAAAGCCACCTAATATAATTACAATGTGGATTACCAAACAGATATTTAAAAACTATTAAGTGACAGCCATTGTGATGAAACAGTAACGAGTGCAATTAAAGTTAAAGGACAGTCTAGAATTTGACTCTGCATCACCAACAACCAGTTAATAGGAGTCATACCTGCACTGTTACACATTCTCTCATCTTATAAAGGAAACTTGTTTTATTTGACACATTTTTATTTATATAGTTATTTTAAACTGCTTTTCAATGTTTAGCAAGAAAAAGGTTATGAACTAGATGTAAAAAAGTTAAAAACCTATGGTGTGCAAAACTTTTGACTGGTGTTGTAAATATGTATTAAAGCTAATATGAAACCAGCAGTAGTCTATATAATGGGCCCATGTCGTACACAATTCTTGTGTTTTATTTTTAGAAAGTTTGTGTATCAAAGAAACATCACACATTTTTACAAGATCGTTTTCTAATGTCTCTTCATCCTCTTCAACACTCTATCGCTGCGTCCGAAATCGCATACTTCCCTACTATATAGTATGCGAAAAACAGTATGCGAGGCGAGAAGTATGTTTGAATTCATAGTTTTCGAAAAACTGTAGGCGAGAAGTACCCAGATGACCTACTGCTTCCGGCCGAATTCTGTAGTAGACATTCGATGGACACTTCACTATCCCATAAGGCAGCGGGAGAGGTGGCGTCATATTCGAAAAATGGCGGAAAACGGAGACGCAGCTCTTTTCAAGTGTAAGTACCTTAAGGAAAAGGTTGTTCATTGTGGTTAAATTACACTTGTGAGAAAATGCCCTCTGTACAGGTAAAAAATAATGCCATTGCATTTTCATGCTGTTGTGACGACACATGACACAGGACAACATCAACACAGCGGATGTAGTTCGTCCGAATTCCACTCATACTGCCCTCATTCATACTGTATAGAACGTACTGTTTTAACGGTAGAGCAGTACGTTCAAATTCAAATGTAGTACCTACTCAAGTAGTATGCGATTTCGGACGCAGCATATGACATCAGGGTGAGTGGGCGGGGCTAAACTGCTGTAGACTGTAGTGTTGCGCGGGTCGGCTTTTTTTAACACCCGCCCCAAACCCGACCCGTCAGGAGATCCAAACCGCCCCACCCAACCCATAAAAACACGCGTGGATAATGACCCGAATCCCGACGCGACCTGAGGAAAAAAAATCCCGTTTACAACACGGTTTGATCGATAATGAAATGCGTTTTGTAACTTTTTGACCCGCCCGCCCACACCCACGATATTTTCAAAATGTCTGCCCTAAAACCGCCCGTACCCGTGCATCATTAGACTGAAATGTGCGGATGTGTGCTAATGTGTTTTTGTTACATCAGAATTCAAAATGGGCTGTTTTTGCCACTTAGTCTCCATATATGGACACTTTTTAGTTTTAGAGTTTTAGCAGTGACCACAAAAAGTCTTTTTAAAAAATCTCTTTTTTATGACATAGATCCTTTAAATAGAGAACCAAAAGGTTCAAAGTTCAAGTATGGACCTGTTTGCCAATCTTCAGTATTGATACAAGTAATGAACTTTGGATAAAACACTACTGGCGATTGGAAAAAATTGTTCATGAATGTGTGTTATAAAAAAATGATTGTTTTTAAGGTCTGTTGTTCTGGCCAGTTTCCTCTGACGCTGTGTCCTCTCTTTTCTCCCAGGTCAGAAGTTCTACAGCGTGGAAGAGGCTGTGGAGAACATCGGCTTCGGCCGCTTTCACATTTTACTCTTTGTTATTATGGGCAGTGCTAATGTAAGAGCTTCTCTGTGTATATGTCTGTGTGTATATGTCTGTGTGTA
>JBBPCY010086872.1:0-23802 GCA_037974405.1 Brachyalestes nurse
GATTAGTGATTAGTGCTGGGCACGTTAACACATTATTATCGTCTTAATGCATTATTCAGTTAACGATAACAATTATTTTACAATGTGTTAACGCAGTTTGTTAAATGACTCCTATTTTAAAAGTATGTTTTTCTGTGCTTGACTGCTCCACTTTACTTTAACAGAGACACTATACTGAACATACTGACTGCTTCTGCTGCTCCCTGATAAAAGAAAAATGTTTCTGCTTGTACCTGTTCAGAAAAAAGGAAAACAGATTTATAAATGTTAACTTGCTGTTGCTCAGAAGGTGCCTGTTATATTGTTCTGGTTGTGGCTCTGCTGGTGTTCTGATGATTCACGCTACCCTGCCGAAAAATGCTCCCTTTACGTTCATACAGTTTATAGTCAGTTTATAACACTGACAATGATAAGTAATAGACAAACAATATGCATAATCAGATAAAAATATATATTTAAAATAATAACTTATAAACAGTGTATCGATTTATGCTGCCTTCTTAAAAAATGCTACCTGAAAGCTTATTTAGGTTTACAGTCAGTTTATAACACTGATAATGATGAGAAATCGGCAAATAATGTGCTCTGCGTCTCGGGTGTTTATTGGGGGGTGGGGGGGGGGTGGCGTGATGGGTACTGGCTATAATGGTTCCTGCGCCCTGGCTCTGGACTCTGAGGGGACCTTGTTTTTCTATAACAAACTAGATAAAATGTGAGTTGCCTGTATTGGCAGATAACTTTGGTTTTATATTTGATTTGATTACATTAATGTTTAAGTTGAGATTTACAGAAACATTTTAACTGTAACTGTGTTAAAGGGAACACAGCTGTTAAAAAGCTCCTTATTTGTTTAAAGCAAACCAAAATGCTCTTTTGTTCATATATCAGTATTTTTTAAATGAGTGCACTACACACTACTTTTGAATTTATTATTGAATTTTGCTTATAACAATAGAAAATCATGCGAATAATCGCGATTTAAAAAGGTATTCGCTGCCCAGCATTAATATATATATAAAAATTGTAATGAATTTTGCCATATGAGTGTATGAATAATCAACATTACAGACTTTCAACGTCTCTTTTATTTAGTATCTGTTTCTGCACCAGTGTCCCAAGGCAGCACAGATTTATGGGCGTGGCACTGAATCCCAAGACTGTGGAACTGCACATGCGCAGAAGGGCACGGTAGCACATCTCGATGTGCAGCATGTTTTGACAGGACCGGTTTAAGTCACGTGGTGTGAATAATAGGCATTACATTTTTTAACGCGTTATTTGTTCTATGATTTATTTGTTCGAAATTAAAGTGTTAATTCGACACCCCTAATATATATACAGTAACCCCCCGCTTTTCGCAGGGGTTACGTTCCAAGAGCACCTGCATATAGTGAAAAAACACGTTGTTGTGATGTGGTAAAAAAAATGTCTAAAAATACCTATTTTTATAGTGTAAACCCTAAACATGTCCCCAAATATGTTCACAAAACACATTAATTGCATTTTAAACTCAGCTTAATACATTACCTTTAAAGAAAATATAAAAGTATTCTTACTGTACAGTTTACACTAAACTCCCACAGTGTTAGAATGTAAAATACCAATATTACGCCTATATAGTGTCACGTCGGGTACGTCTCAGTCGCGGGTCCAAAGGAGCCCGGCACCTGAGTATTAGATGGCAGTTGTTAGTAGCCTGGGCAACCTAGATTGTAGGGGGAGCGCCACCTGTTTCATGTTCATGATGAGTAAAATGTTGAAGTCGCTTGATTGGGTGTTTGCGTGAGTGTGTGGTGTATATTTCCCAGCCGATCCAGTTAATCTTTGCGTGGTCACCCTAACCTTACCGGTAGTGTTGGTTCTGGGAGTTATCTGTGTTCAGGAAGGTGCTGATCCCAGTTTGCTAGTACCAAAGAGGGAAACCTTGATGGAGCTTCATGTGGTGTTGCTACAACCTCAGTCTCATTGCTACAGTGGCAGAGTAGCTTCAAGTGGGGGCTGTGTCCATTAATGTGAAGCTTGTGTGTTTGTGTCTCCTCTCCTCTTTGTTACAGGCAGGACTGTAAGATACTGCTATGCAGTGAGAGGACTCCACAGACATGGACAAAAACGGTATCAAGCCTCTGGAGACAGAGGGCTTCTGACTAAAGGCTGGGCTGTTTTCTGTTAAGAGTTTAGTTTTCCTGGAGTCAAGGTCCTCCTGGAGTGGGCCTTTGAGCTGTATTTACGTTCAAGTTTGTGTATGTATGTGCGGGCCAGCCCGGTGCACTAACAGTGACAAGAAACTCCATTAAAGAACACTCCTCTGGTATCTGTGTGTGAGTCCTTCCCAGACCCAGTCGTGGCATATAGACTGTATTGTAATTCATGCAGGTGCGTTTTCTTTGGTACGCAGCGGCTCCTCTTTTCTGGTGATATTTTTGTGTTTTTCATATGTTCTTGCGCACATTAACCACCAATACACTCACCAGGAATTACTGGACATAGGCTGCAACATGAAACCAATAATCACAGACGAGTCTCATCGGTCATACAACTTCCCAACCGAGATCGCAAGACCACCGGGGGCTCCATGGATTGTTATCGACACAGGCAGGCAGCATAGGCGGTGATGTGAGAAAAAGCAAAAGTGGGGATCCTGCGCCGGCCTACTAGCGAGACTGAGACCTCCTCTTCCGAGCATGTTCCTCACCAATCCACAAAATGGACGAGTTGGAACTACTCATGGTAGCAAGTAGCAAGCCAACTGTGCATCGCAGGGACCAAAACAAAGACTCCAGTAAGAGCAGAGGGCGCGGTTTGTGTATATACGTGCACAGCTGGTGTATATGTGGTGTATAGTTTACTCATACATATACACTGTTCACTTAACTTAGAGCCAGTTTCAGTTAAATGCCGTCCTTTTTTCTTACCGAGGGAGCTAACAGCTGGGCTAATCACGGCTGTTTACATTCCACACAGCACTAATGCTAGCATAGCTCTCTCGCTGTTTTCAGACATCATCAACAAGTTACAGCAGATTTATCCCGATGGTGTACATATTATCAGTCTTGTGCCAGTTCACACTGAAAAACAATTAGTTCAAAATACAGTTCATTCAAATAAAAATGAACTAGTTCGCGTTCATAGTTCATTTTGAAAAAAGTTCACAGCTCAAAAATGAACTTGTTCACGTACGTTTTTTTGTTTGTTTTTTACATTTTCAGTACAACGTCCTTCTATCTGAACTTCCTTCAATCTTCTCCATCTGTCACGCAACTGAACAATCACAGACATAAGTTACATTGAGGTTGAGAATTGATCTTACCACTTAAGCAACGCATCATGTTATGGTTTAAGTGGAAAAAATGAGGTGCAGGTATACTGTATATGGAATTTTTATTCAGAAAACATTAACACAGACATATCTTTTAAAGTGATCAGAACATAACTAAAAATAAACTAACAGCCGTTGTCTTTTTTAAATCTTATCAAACTAGTGAAAATGTACAGCTCTAAAACTCAAACATCCAGTATTTATATTTATATTTGCCAAGTTGGGCTAAAATATGAGACTACAGATGATAATAAACTAACAGCTGTTTGGGGGCCGAAAGAACCGGGTCTTCTTTGGGAGGCCCGTGTGGGGAATGTTACAGTGAACAAACGCATCCGAGTGTTTCCTAACCAGGAGCCCTGGATGACCAGCCAGGTCCACAAACAGCTCAAGATTCGGAACTCCACCTTCAGGTCAGGAAACAAAGAACAGTACAGTGCTGCCAGAGCAGCTCTGAAAAGGACAATCAAGAAAGTCAAACCATACCACCGAAGGAACATAGAAAATTACCTCCTGGACAACAACACTCGGCAGATGTGGCATGGTTGTTCAGCAGATCACCAACTTCAGGGGCAAACCCACGCAGCTAGGGACTTGAACATTTTGCTAGCAGAAGAGCTGAAGACCTTCTTCGCACGCTTCGAGACTCAAATCTCACAGCTAGCAGTAACACCATACCAGCATCAACCAGTTTTCAGTTCCCTTTTAAGGACTGTACAGGTACAGGATGTTAAACGGATGCTCAGCAGGGTGAACCCCAAGGAAAGTGGCCGGACCGGATGGAGTCTCGGGGAAGGTACTCAGAGCCTGTGCAGACCAGCAGACCATTCTCTTTAGGATGCACAGGGCAGATCCACCCTCCCCTCTACATCAAGGGTGACTGTGTGGAGAGGGTGCACACCCTCATCTTCCTGGACACCACAATCTCTGCCGACCTCTCCAGGACTGCTAACACCATGGCAGTCATCAAAAAGGCACAGCAGCGTCTGCACCTCCTGAGAGGAAGAACAACATCGGCGAAAAGCCTTCTCTCTATCGAGAGCATACTGACATACTGTATCCCAATATGGTTCTCCCACTGCACAGAGTCAGACCGGAAGAAACTGCAGAGGGTTGTCAAGACTGCACAGAAAATCACTGGCTGCCCCCTCCCCTCACTGAAAGACATTTACACATCCCGCTGCTTCAGCAGAGCTGAGGGAATCATCAGAGACAGTACCTATACTGCTCATGACCTGTTCAACCTTTTGCCCTCTGGCAGGCGCTACAGGTGCAAGGACCAACAGGCTCAGAGACACAAGCCATTACTACACTAAATACACACAAACTCATACCATTACCACTCACAGACAATGTGCAATAACTGCTGTAATTTAGCAACCCACCACAAGGATGAGGGGGCGTGGCTCATGAGGCCCAAACATCACAAAAGCAAAAAAAATGCGGAGGATATCTGCTGTTTCTGCATTAGTGTGGGGGTTTCAGCAATTATTAAGTCGGTTCTAAGAAAAAATTGTGCTGGACTGAAACCGTAACTGCTGATCCGCACTAAAGTGGGGTTTACTGTATTTATTTATATAAGCATCTTCTGTAAACACGAGTAGTTCCATTCAGTTCGGCTTTCATAGGCTGGTGATCTTTCATGCATGACGTCACTGTTTTAGACCAGAGAATCGGCATCTACCCCACACCACAGAACACTGGTCAATAAATACTGAACATGATTAATATTTATGATTCACAGTCAGAGCAGCCCCAACAGGACTGGGATTAGATCACAGGAGTCTGTTGCTGTTGCTATCCTTCAATGGATGTTATAAGTTGAGCAAATGCAGCTGGAAATGTGTATTGTTTTCATGCGTGCCTTTATTTCAGGCTGCAAAGCCACAAAATGTGAATATTTTGAAGGTGGTGGTTATTCTCTATACGTTAAATCATAATCAGTGATGGCTGGTCACTGTTTTGCTTACTCACAGGATTGTACTGTATTTGAGATTCCCTTCTCAACTGTATGAATGAATGAAATGAATTGTCTAGCTAACTGGTGGCACTCAAATATTGATTGCCAGCTAAAGCAATGTAACAGGTAGTATAATTCACTGCACTTTTTAACAACAAGAATAGAACATGACAAGACCATTACTAAAGGCTGTGTAAAACAGCAATGCTGGTATGGTGGTAAAAAGCAGTTAGATGGGGATGGTAGTAGTCCAGCGGACAGCACAGTTGCCTGTAAATCTGATGACCACAAAGTCAGATTCAAACCCCCACTTTTTACCATTGTTTCCTTGCGCAAGACGCTTAACCATCAGTGTCTCCAGGGGGACTGTCCCTGTAACTTTACCCTTATATCATGACCATTAGCTTGGCAATTGATAGGATTACCCGACATTAGCTCACTAAAGTCATGACTTAACATGTAGTTATAATGCTAATTTCCATTGAAGCCACTGTAACAGCCCATTAAATTGAATGATTGCTGAATGGAATAGTAGATAATACAATTAGAAAAAGTCCACAAGAAAATGCAGCGTGCACTGTTTTAAAAATTAAGTTATGCCTCAAGTGTCATTTGATGGTTCTATGATATTTTTGTTGCGATGGTATTTCTGGTGATGCTGGGTAGTTGCTTTGGTATCCCATGTGGCTACTAGGGTGTTGCTAGGTGATTGCTAGGAATCCAGTGCGGCTGTCAAGTGGCTATTATACTGTTCCAGGTGGTTGCTATTTCCGGTTGTACCAGACAGTCACCCAAGAAAACAGTTAGTGCTGGCTCAGAGTAGCCATATGTTTTGGTAATTCTCTTGACCAAGCCTCCTGGGTTATTCACAATACCAAGTAATACTGGGTTAGTTTAAGTATGTGGTCTGTTATGCAGGAACCTAATACTTAGTAATGGAAGTGACCAAGAGTAGATTGTTTTTATAACCCAGCATTTTTCTGAGTGCAGTGTTTTATAATGGACTGTCAGTCTCATTCAATCAGATTTTAGAACCGGACCACCTGCCCTGTCCACTGACTACAGACGGTGAGAAGGCAGAGAAAGAATGAATGGAGAATGAATATAGGGTGCCATTCATTACACATAATATTTCACAATTCACTCTTTGAGGCTCTTTGAATTTACAGATTGGGCTAAATATAAATCAGCCCAATTTTAACCTTTTTTAATTTTTGTATTGACCTGTTGGTGGTGCTGTTGTTTGTAGGTCCATGAAACTTCTTTCAACTTCTAGTAATTTGTTAAAACCAAAGAAAACATTGTGGATGCCAAAAATCAACCTTATTTTGATGTCTTTTTTCTTCCTTGAGTGTTAGGAATTAGCATTACTAGCTCATTTATACCAGCCATTCCCAATTATAAATGGTTATAATGGACAAATAAAAAAGATGAGTTCAGGTAAAATGGCAAAGTGATTGTTTTACTCTATTAAACTGGTATCATTTTTTGCTTGTTTAGAAATCATTAAACATCACAAAGAGTACTTCAAAATACCTTGACTTATCTTGGACATTCCGAAAGTAGGATCACCATCTTTCTTGTGTGTATGTGCCTGACAGATTCTCAAGCTGATTTAATGATGTATATTCTCAGACACATAGCTGTAGCATGGCAGAGAGCTGAGTGAGATTTAACACTCAGTTCAGAGAATATGGCTTAACAGATGGTAAAACCCAGTGATGAATAAGCAACACAAGCTATTGATGCAGTAATACACACCTGTGTGAGACACACACACACGCACACCCTCTCACTCTCACACATACACACACACACAAACACACGTTCTCACACACACAAACACACAAAGAAATACACACACACATACACAGACACACACACAAACACAATGGTCTGCATTAAAACACTCCCAGATGGTTTCTGACTGCCGTTCACTCCATCAGCCTGCAGTTTATTCAGAACACAAATCAGAGAGAAAAAAGACGTGAGGCAGCAGATGGAGGAGAAAGAAGTTCATTAATTTACGACCTTCACTGTTCCCTTGCGTGTGTGTGTGTGTGCGCGTGTGTGTGTGTGTGTGTGTGTGTGTGTGGCCAGAGGATATTCTGACAGCACATTCGAGGACTGACTTCATAGAGCTATTGTTATTTTACGATGGGATATTTAAATGTATGTAATTACAAGAGAGTAACTCATGTTTAACTCAAATTTAATTCATAAAATAGCTTTTCTTCTTCTCACAAACACTGTAAATGTAAGTTTAGAATCTGCATGTTATGATCTGCAATTTCTGCCATTTCTTCATGTAAAACTATTCATGTAAAACTACAGCATGCTTTTGATAGTCAATATTATTTAAATAAGAGCATCAAGTTTATATATGTTCCAACTTAAGCTGGTCAACAATACAGTAAAACTGTTTTAAATGTCATCTCAGCTCAAAATGTCAAACAAAAATGAAGGTCATTGTATGTGCACTGGTTTTTCATATCTATCACGAGGATGTGAAGGACAGAGTTTGCGTGTGTGTGTTTGTGTGTGCTTTTAGATTCCAAGAGAAATAACTTAAGATAAAAGAATAAATAGAATAGTGTGTGTGTGTGTGTGTGTAAGCCCCGTTTTCCTCACAGTTACTGCTCAGTGGCAGGTTCAGGTCTTCAGTCTGTCTGCGACTATTTCTGTCCTTCCAGAACGTTCCATCCAGACCCATTTGACTTCACAAGTACACAGAGACACCAACAGAAAGAAGGTGTTTATTTATTTACACCTGCTCCTATCAGTAATATCTCCAAATCTGTCAGGATATCTAGTGTCTTCTACAAATCACCCAGGCACATCTTTTGAACATACCTAGCTTCAAATTAAAAATATGTGAGCAGGAATCTAGCTGGCACACTGCTAAACTGGTAATGGCAGATGGTGACGGTTGATAATTAGAGGGATTAGAAAGTGAGGCAGGGGTTGGAATTGGTCAGATATTACTGATAAAAAGAAGAGGAGATTACACTGAAAGTAAGCAGCTGAGACACCCAAAACACAGGTCTGTATACAAGTGCATACTATGCAGGGCTCCAGACAAAATAAAAACCTTAGGAGCCATTGGCTCCTAAACATAAAATATTTGGGAGCCAAATAATTTTTTTAGGAGCCAAAAAAAAATGTTGTCATGGCACATTTTGTCCAGTCTTACCCCAACTAAGAGCGTTAAAACAAAACAAGAAATCACGACATGGACTACATTGTTTCTAAAGTAAAACATAGTGTTTCTTGTGTAGTTAATGTTTATTTTTCTTACATTTTAGAAAACTCTCTGCAACAGGTTGCCAGGTCGTGCAAATCGTGTCAAACAATACTCCATCTGTCAACACTGCTCTTGATAGAGATGTGTCGGTTGCGAACGAGTCAGTACTTTGACTACATTTGGGAAAACAAAGAGCCATTTGAGCATATAATTTGAATGCCTTTATTGTCATTGAAGCAGAGCTACAGCAAAATTGGGAGCACTGCTCCCCAATATGGTGCCAGACAGTAAAATGCAAACACAACATTCACACACACATAAGAAGCTGTCATTAAATCACAGTGGAGGCTTAATGATTCCAGACTGAACACTTAAATTATAGTGGCAACACAGAAAAACTGTAAAACAGTTCTGTTTCAGGGATTTTAGATCCTGTTCTGTATATAGTGAAATGGGAACACGGTGTTTACCGTCTGTTTATGCGTTTGGGGCCAAAAGAGCCGTCTCTTCTTAGTTTCAATCCAAATGATCCGACTCTTTAAAAAGAGTCTAAATTTTCATAACTAGTCACGCGATAGTGTAGTAGGAATGGCACGTTGTTATAAGATGTCACTTTTCTTGTACTTTTATTTTAATTTCTCTTGGTTGTGAGAGACAATTGAAACTGGTGACTGAAATTAAAAAACTGTAACAGCATGTGGCTCAGTGTAACCATTAGAATGGGTGGGACGTAACCAGGGGTTAAAGTGGGCTGGGGCTGTACAGCTGTTTTTTTTGTCAATGACTAAAACATGTTTTCTTCATCATAACTCCCCAACACCCACAAATTCTTTACAATATTCCAGGAAATATATATTTTCTGAGAGCAAGAGAGTGAAACAGCAAGAGAAAAAGTCTCCATCAACAAAAGATCATCCTCCCAATTGACAAAAGATCACTTCCCCCTCGACAAAACTACTCGTAACCATGAAAATAAATGTAGCACGAAAGAGCGTACATCATGAGTGTAAACATGGAAGTTGGTGACCTCTAGATCACTTTGAAAAGGGAGGAGGGCAAAAACTCAATTTTTCTCCATCCCCAGTGGAACCTATGCCTTTGAGCTGTGTAACTTCTCTCTCTATCTCACACACACCACACACACACACACAAGTTTCTCTCAGAAGACCCTGAAGGTCAGAGAAAGTTTTCTCTTCTTTTCTCTTTCTTTCCTTCTGATTAATTTCTCTTCTTTCAATTTTGTCTGGTTTGTCTGGGTGTGTGTGTGTGTGTGTATGAAGAGGGGTGATTCTGAAGGTCATCATTAGTTTACACACTGTAATCAACATTTAAGTGTTTTATGTCCTCAATCACATTCAAACTCATTGATTTGAATTACACTCAGCTTCCCATGAGCTTTAATCCTCACTGAAGCACACACTTATGTATAACCTCTCCATTCAGTTTCTCTCTCTCTCTCCCACTCACTCACTCACACACACACACACATGTACACATTTCTAATGAGGCCTTATATTGACTCCAATCCCAGATCTTAAAGAAATAGATGTCAGTCAGTAGGCCTACAGGTCTGATCTCCTTCAAATTTAGAACTGGAGCTATAAACTGCATGCTGCTAACAAACACTGAAAGTCAATAGTCATCCAACTTATTTCTAAAAACAACCCCAGTAACTTTTCTCAGCCTGCTCAACCTCCTCTGGCTATTCATTAATATGGTGCAGACTTGTGGATGTGGTTTGGGACACAGTATGACTTACCGTGAGCTGTAAAAATGACAAACGTGCAGGTCAGCATTTTTCACAAGAAGGTCTGTTTTCACAAACCACCTCACAGCTCCAGCAGTAATCCAGCAGTAATGCTGGACACCAACAGTCTTTGGCAGATAGGCTACATTTGAGGTAAGTAGTTTTTTTCTTTGCTGAACTATTTTTTAAGTAGAAGGGACAACTGTGGAGAATTAATGTTAGCCTGGGACAAACTGAATGTTGTGCTAGACAGTTTCTGATCAGACAAACCACTGAAGCATATTCCTGCCCTCCACAGCCACCATTACCAAGTCTGAGCTGGTAGAAAGCTTGCTTAATTTTGAATAAGTACAATGTGTCTGGCCCAGCAAAGCAAGTATAATGATCAGCTCTGCACTTGTGGTGATCTGTAGGATCTGTTTTTCTCCAATAAATGCAATCTGGTGTCTGAAGTTTGCTTCAGTTTTGCACTGGAGCAACTAAGTTAATGTAGCTAGTGAGAAATTGATGTGTAAACTCCTATTAGCATGCTAACTGCATCTAACATCATTGTACTTTGAGGACTTATTTCTTATTCACGTCCTAATGTAGTTTCTGACTCTGTATGACATATACTCATCTATAAAAATGGAAAAAGGTACCCAGCAGCCATCCTTCGTCTTTTTCCGCAGCTAAATTAGCCTTGTAGCTTCAAGCCAAAACTAAAGAAGCAAAATTTAGACACCAAACATGGCTTGACTGTCTGGCAACTTTTGAAACAAACTGGGTAAATTTACACTCTCTAGTCCTGTTATATATCCTCTTTAGCAGGGTTAGGCCACGGCTCACTGATCACACATCCACAAACGCCCAGGGTCATAAAGGCCATGACATAATTTATCATCAGGACATTTTGGTCACACACACACACGCACGCACGCACACACACACACACACACCCTTCATTGCCTTGATAACCCACAGAACCTTCATCCTCTGTTGAAGCTCCTTCATCACTTTAAAAGCCCCCAAATATCATATTGACCTCATCTTGCCATAAACATACAGATTATGAACCCACAGGTCACTTTTAAGTTCAGTGCTTCAGAATTTGCCAAAGTTCCATTTGTGGACAGTTGTACAAATTAGAAGGAATTGCACAGTAATCTTCAATCTTGGCTTCAGGGAACAAATATTAGAAAAGAAAAATGTGGGATCTGGGTCCTTTAAAGTATTTGACAGAACAGCACAGTGCATTCTAGCAGTGCAAAATAACAACAGAAATTAGTTTTACTTAACTAGTGCCTACTGTGGTTTGAAATAGAATTTGTAGTGAGCTTTGTATAGAAGTGTAATATTAAAAGAAGAAATTTGTATTATTATTTGTATTATTTTTTACTTCTGGCTCCCCCAATGTGAGGCAGCCAATTACAGCAGCTCTGCTCATTTTTTAGCTTATTTCTTATTTTCCATTTTTTATTCTCTTAACTGTTTAATTTAATTGTAGTAACTTGAATCTAACAGCATGCATTAAATAGTCTCAAACCTTGGATTACTCCAGAAATTAAAGCTGTCCTCAAGCAGAAGAGGAGGGCCTTCAAATCAGGAGACAAGAAGGAGCTGCAAAGAGAGCTGAAAGGACTGATCAGGGATGGGAAAGACAGCTATTGGCAGAAGATGCAAAACCAGTTTCAGAAGAACAATGTTAGCATAATCTTAGAACCATCTCAGGCCACAAAGAACAAAACTCTCTACCAGTGGGGGATGTGAGGTGAGCAAATGAACTGAATCATTTATTTAACAGGTTTGATTCATCCTCGATGCAGTCTTCAACATCTGCTGCAGCCACCCCCACCCCCACCTCTGTTCCACCTCAGACACCTAAGTTAATTCATACATCCTCCACACACTCATGGCTCCTCCCCTCCAACCATAGCTATGGGGATGGTTGTCACATCTGCACAAGGTGCCGTTGACAGCCCATATCTTTTGAAGAGAATGGATTCTACCAAAGCAAGGACTATCCATTTGTACCTGAAATATTAAGCATTAATTGCGCACAGAAAGGGAATTCTTACTATACACTGTTTTGGCAGAAATTAAATTTAAGTAAAAAGACAACCATCCCTGATCTCCCCCACGGCTTTCTCCGGTCCCCCAGGAGCATTCAGAAAAAAAACGCTCCGCCCAGTTGCCCGGAGCCCACAAAACTCGCTCAAAACACAATAAAACAATAACACAGAAACCCCTACGTGGTTTTATCACAACCCAGTCAGCTTATAGACATTTTTGTACTCACAGCAAAGAAATTCAGCTAACAGAGGTGCTCCTCTCGGCATGCCTCAAAGTGTGTCTCTCGGACAGTCACTCCAATGTCCCCTTGAAATTCTTATCCGCTGGCCAAATATCCCAATCAAATGTCCTTAAATATCTTCAGATATCCTGAATTTGGTCTTCTGTGTGCATTCCACTTTGTTTCAGGTGGTCGTTGTGTTTTTTAACATAGCTCAAACGTCCCAGAAACTTCTGGGAGGGCTCTTTGAAACCGTATGACCCTGACGGTTTGGAACCATATTTTCAGAGAGGAGGGAGAGAAAGAAAAAAGTTCAAATCTCCCGACCACTATGTCTATCCAAGACAGCAAGACCAAGACAAGACAGAGGGATCCAAGACCAAGACAAGACCAAGACCAAAGACCACCAAGACTGTGACAAGACCAAGACCATGTAAAAGTGCCGGTCTCAAGACATCCAACTCTACTACACTGCAGACTTCACTCATAACTCCACCAACTGCTTCTTGCAGAAGTTCTCTGATGACTGTGCAATAGTCGGCCTCATCACTGATGGGGACGACAAGGAGTACAGAGAACTGACCCAGGACTTTGTGGACTGGTGCCAGCAGAACTACCTCCAGAACAACACTGGAAAAACCAAGGAACTGGTAGTTGACTTCCACAGGCATAAACATCCTCCACTGCTACCACTAAACATCCAAGGTGTGGACATTGAGACTATGGAGAGCTACACCTACCTTGGTGTTTATCTGAACAATAAACTGGACTGGACTCACAACTCAAAAGGGCAGAGCAAGCTGTACCTGCTGCAGAGGTCTTTTGGAGTGCAGGGGCCGCTCCTGAAGACCTTTTATGATTCTGTGGTGGCCTCAGCCATCTTTTATGGTGTGGTCTGCTGGAGACAGAAAAAGACTGAACAGGCTGATCCGGAGGGCCAGCTCTGTTCTAGGACGCCCTCTGGACTCAGTGGAGGTGGTGAGTGACAGGAAAGTTGTGGCTAAGTTTTCGTCCCTTTTGGAGAACATCTCCCACCCCATGCAGGAGACTCTGACAGCACTGAGCAGCTCCTTCAGTGGCAGGGTGCGGCATCCACGATGTGGGACGGAGTGATTCCGCAGGTCTTTCCTTCCAACTGCTGTCAGACTCCACAACAAAGACTTTACAGATGATCACACACACACATCCAATACACCATGGTCTTTATCAGTGTTGTGCATGAACACGTTCAATAAACGGCGTTCATTGAACACGTTCCTATTTTTCGTGAACGCTGAACTGAACGAGTTGGTTTACAAATTATGAACATAACCGCGAGTGACGTACACTCTCGCGAGACTGAACGCAGTTCACGTTCTATGTACGCAGATAGTGATGGAAACTTTGTCTCTTTTCAGAGAGCCGGCTCTTGTGGCACGGCTCCCGAAGAAGAGCTGGTTCTTTCGGCTTCCAAATGGCTCTAAGGCAATTTAAAAAATGCATTTCTACTGTTATTGTCAATGCCCGTCACTCTATTGTGTACATGTATTTGTGTGTGTGTGTATCAACAGTGTTCTTATATTTACTTATATATTCACTCTGTATATATGAGGTACCCTTGAGCAAGGTACCGTCACCACACACTGCTCCCTGGGTGCCCCTCGTAGGCAGCAGCCCACTACTTCACTTGGTGAATAGGTTAAATGTAAAAAAAGAATTTCACATTGTTCACATTGTGCTGTGGTGTGTTCACGCGTGACTGTAAGGGTTAATAAATTAAAATTAATTAAATAAAATTATTGTTCTGTATCACTTTCCATTGCCTTCTTCTCCTTCTGCAAAGCTTTGTAGCTGTTGTACCAGAAAGGACTCTACAGAGCACCTGTAGAACATGTTTTAATCCCTTTCACAAATCTAATTGTACTTGTCCATTTCACAGTGATTAAACAGGAAAGGATTAAGCATGAATGCAAAAAACTAAAAAAAAAAACCAGTAACGGTGACATGTTGAAATTACCAGTAGAGCTCATGTGTGAGAAAAATCAATAGGGACATGAAATGCGGCGATATCAGGAATTATTAACTTAAACTGCTAAACAATGCTAAAAATATAATTTAAAAAATAGAAGAACTAAATGGTAAAATAATAAGATCATAGTAATGACCAACACTGATCAATCATCTGGCTAATTTTATGTAGACCCCCCTAGTGCTACCAAAACAGGTCTGAACACTCGAGGCATGGACCCATAACCTCTGAAGGTGTGCTGTGGTATCTGCACCAAGACATTAGCAGCAGATGTTTTAAATCATGCAGGTCATAATAGCCATGTGTTTGATTTCATGCTGTATTTTCATCACCACATCAAACTTTACTCTTGTCAGCAGCTCAGAGGGAAAGTGCGTTTTGGGGCTTATGCTGTCAGCTAAAGTGGCTTAATGTTGCCTTTTAAAAATTTATCAGATATAATAATGTAGGGTGTTCCCCAGTTAGAGGTAATGGGTGCCCAAGACTCATTGATGCATGTGGTGGGTGAAGGCTAGCTCTGTCTGATAAAACATGTTTTCTTTTACATCATGTGGACAGCTGGGTGCATATGTATCACTTCTGGGAAAGAGCTAGGAAGAAGGCAAGCTGGTGGAGGCATTGTGACTCTCTGTGCAACATTCACAAACTGCAAACTACACCCTGTGTTAACAATATAACTTTTCACATTTGTATACAGTAACCCGCCGGTTTTACGTGGATCAGGAGTTGCGGAATCAGTCTCACGTGGATTACTAGAACCTAACTGATAGTTGTGCGCAGAAATCTCCACAATAATGCGGAAACAGCCAATATTCTCTACATTTTTTTCCGAGGTAATATGTTTTTTTTATGCATTTTAGTTGTAAATTATTAAGAAAAATACAATTTACTAATTTTGTTACATAATTATTAACGTAAATTCAACGATATTTTCATATAAAATATAAGTGTATTAATGTTTTTGTACTGTCCAGAGAACACAGTAAGCTCATTAACAGGCTGCTTGCTGCCTGAGGCACAGAAAATCTCAATTTTATTCATTCTTTTTATTCTATTTACAAAGCGCCATCGATATATTTTAATTAAAACACACATTTCAAAACTAGAAGATTCTTACTTAGTGGTGTTACTTAAATGTTTCTAGGACAAAAACTCGTGGAGCTTTAGATTATTGTTTTGGAACAGTCGAAATATCCCTCAGGAGAGATTGCCGACCTCAGAGGATTAAATACCGCTGTACTCAGAGCAGGGACTGAATAAGACTGCCCGGTGAACAGTAAAAAAGACTGTATTTTTATTACTAAAAAATTTAATTAACCCTGCTTATACCAAAGAAAACGGCTGTGCATCCCAAAGAAAAAACCTGTGCATTCATTAATTGTGAGCACGTATATGGGTTTAATAATAATAATAATAAGAAGAAGAATAAAGCTTTTATATTTTCGTTAAGGGTTATGTATTAAATTGAGTTTAAAATGAAATTAAAGTGTTTTGGGACCATAAAGTGTTTGGGGCATTTACACTATAAACATTTTAAGACATTTATTTTACCAACACAACGCGGTTTTTCACTATACGCGGTTGCTCTTGGAACGTAACCACCGCGAGAAGCTGGGGGGTTACTCTAATATAAAAATCAATACATATCAATGACATACTCTGTCTAAATCATAATAACATTTACCTTGTTTATTCACCCCTAAATGCAGTCTGAATTATATATTTCCCTTGAAGCACATGCAACCAACACTGAAGTATTGAACTGAGCTGCTGAAGCAGTAACAACCCTTTGGTGTTAAAACAGTTAACTCCTAAAGGTTAAAGTATGAATGGTCACTTTCACTGATCAACTATGGTGGCATTATGAAGCAGGTGGAGGACACACTGCCCCAAGTGACCAATTGGCTTTATGGAACGTTTCCCATGGGAGGGGAAAATAACCTTCCACTGCTTGCATTAGCATTATTCATTCATACACACACACACACACTCTGTCTCTCTCTCTCTCTCTCTCTCTCTTCCTCTCACACACTTTTTCTCTGAGCTCCATTAGCATTATTCATTCATACTTGCTAAAACACAGTCAAACCTCACTGAGCTCAAACTGTTACTCCTGCTAATAGTCTCTACTGCTCAAACACACACACACACACACACACACACACACACATGCACACAGACACACAGACACACACACACACACACACACACACACACACACACTTTCACCTGTATTAGCATTAATAGAAACAAGTGAGATAAAATAGTCTTGAATGTATCCACTGCTGTGGGGTTGGACAAGCCTTACAGAGCGCTGGTAAATAATCCCATTTGACCCAGTGAGAATGAAACTGTAGCACATGCTTTTCAGAGATGTTATGCTGCTAATAACATTGCATTCATGCAAAAATATGTTTATTACCACCACACAAACACACATATGTTGCTTTAAAATGAGGAAGAGCACCTGGAGTTCGGATGAGTATTAAAAAGAATGGAAATAGGTGATCTGCCACCCAGGTGATTAAGTATTTCAGTGTTTCCGTAGAGACAGATTCCTCTTCTTCCCCTGCAGTACAACAGATATGCAAATGAGCTGTTTTTTGTAATGCTTGGTGCCATTTGAGAGTATCACCATATGGTTGCTCAGGAACAAACAAACAAGCGCATTTTGAATAAATGATCATTTTATATAAAAGTGTTTTGGAATTCTCCACACATAACTAGAGAGTTCTTGATGTTGTCACAGTACACACACACATACACACACACACACAACTTTCAGTCTGAAGAACACAACTGTGCTAAATGCAGTTTAAAGAGGCGGTTGATTAGTCTGTTGTTTGTATAACAATGCCTGCCAAAGTGTTCATTTTAAAAGAATGTGATCTGTAACCAAAGGTTATCCCATTCATGTGCCCCTCTGCAATACCTCTGCACCCCCCAGTTTGGGAACCACTGCCCTAACCTCTGGCAGTCCATGCATGTGCCAGCACTTTGCATGTTGGCTTACAAGCAGGTCTGTGATGTTTTAAGACAGATTTGTTGCAATATCGAATCTAATTCTATAATTCAATTTCTCCCTTCTCATATCCAGCCCAGTAGTTTGGGTTGCTAAGCAGATGACAATCTTCAGTCTGTACGACTGTCACAGTTTTACTGTTGGCTGGGACTGTGTATGGATGCATACTATTTTATTTGTTTTGTGGGAACTGTGTGTTTGTGTCCATGCTGTGTGGGAGAAGTGTGTGTACATTTTAATCACTCAGAGATTAATTAGTTCTCTGAGGTTTCAGGCTAGATTTGTGTGCTGCGATGCCTGATCCCACATAACACTGCTCAGTATCAGATCAGTACTGTCTACAATATATATATGTGTGTGTGTGTGTGTGTGTGTGTGTGTGTGTGTGTGTTTGTGATAAAAAACACACTCTATGTTGAAACTGGAGGGATACGTTGATGGTACTTTGATTTTATTTTATTTTACTGTGGGAATTCCCTACACAGTCTATATTTCATACCCTGCTATTGTTATTTATGGCCAGTGAAGAGTGTTGAGACTGAGAGAGTGTTCCACAGGCAAAGCAATCGTTCAGCAGAGAATCCAGTTTGCCCAGTTTTGTCCGGAATGTAGATGTTTGTTGTTTGAAGTATGTGTCTTTGTTTATTTAAGGATAATGTAGCCAAAAAGTAGAAACCCCACTAATAAGCAAATCACACTTGCCTTAAACCCTGTTGAGGTGTTAAATAATCTTAAATAGATTGCTCATGTGATTTCTGACACAGTATGACATACTGTTACCTAAAGGCATGGAGGAAATTAACAATACAATATATTCAAGACTTGATGAGACAGTTCTCGTTTGACTGCTTCCAGTTCCCTTCTGCAATTAATGTAGAGGCAACATCATAGATTACAGTTTAAAATAATACTCCACTTTCTTACATCACATAACTACAAACAGATGTAGTGGCCACCTAGAAGTTTGTCTGTACTTTTGTTCATGTGTCAGAAACCACATAAGCAAGTCTATTACAGATTGCTTAACAACACAGCATGGTTTGAGGCTGATATGTGATGACTGAGCCCTGCATATCAGTGGGGTATTCACTTCCATTGTGTTTTAGTAATGTTAGCCTCATAGCACCAGTGCAAAATCTAAAGAAACAAAACTTTAGACACCAAACACATACTGACTTAATTGACTATATTTTGTATAAGTGGAGGATAATTTGGTTAATCTGATGTCTGGATGTGTGTATATATCGTGTCACAGAAACCTGAATGAATGCATCATTTCACACTCCTGTAAGTCAGGGCCGTTTACGGTGGGCCAGTTGTCATGGCGACGCAGACGTCCCCAGCTATAAAAAGCCACGTGTTCGTTACTTTACATAATTCCCGTCACTTTGGATTTTCTGCGTTTCACTCTGACACATGCCGGCTTACATTATTGAAGAGTTTTTACTGCTCTTTTAATGTCAGATACCCTCTGTCTTAACTCCTGGCAACGCATGACAGAGTGTCTGTATGAGTGTGTGTGTGTGAGAGAGAGAGAAGGAGAACGAGAGAGAGGGAGAGAGAGAGAGAGAGAGAGAGAGAGAGAGAGTTAGATGTGTGTGAAAGACATGAAGTGTTCACAAGGCCCAACAACTGCATCTTCGCTGTAAATAAAGCTGGTCATAACAATTACAGAGAGAGAGAGACCAGTAGGTAATAAAAAGAGAGAGACAGAGAAGTGTGTGATAGAAACACAAAGAAAGACAAAGACAAATAGAGAAAGAAACAAAAAGAAAAAAAAGTGAGACAGAAAGAAAAAACATGTAGAGGCTGTAAGACAGGCAGACAGAAAAAGACAGAAAAAGGAAAGTAGAGAAACAGAGCTAGAGAAAGAGAGAAAGGTAGCGCGCGCGAGAGAGACAGAACCAGACAGAGAGTGAGAAAGACGTCTATAAAGAGAAAGAGAAGGATCGAGAAAGAAGCACAGAGCAAGAGCAAGGCAATGAGTGAGAGAGACAAAGACAAAGAGAAAAAGAAGGAAAGAGGGAGATCAAGAAAGAAACAGACAAAATGAAAGAGAGCAAAATAAAGAGACATACACTAATTAAACAGCACCGCCCTGTTAACAGAAACAAAACCTTGATTGCCACACAATTTCTCTTTAAACCCAGAAACAATTAATGTGCTTTTAAAGAACAAAAATTCATCTCTAATCTACCAGAACTTTAAACACCTTCACATCTGTATTCTGCCCTTCTGAAATCAGTCTAAAGGTTTTCCAAACCGATAACTTGGCCTGTCCCACTAAGAAACTGACCAAAATGCACTTAGAGCACTGGACCTTAGAGTACATCCAGAGATAAATAAAACTGGGTTAAACAGAAACCCGAACCCATGAGAATTCAGCTCAGAAGATCGAAAAGTGGTCTGTCTGGCCAGTCTGGAATGTTGCAAGAAATTGTGAAATACAGTACTATCATTATGTCAAAACATGTAAAATGATAAAACCGCCTGGCTAATTTTGTGCACAAATGCATGGATGGCCACTACGCAGCATAAGATTCCCCACTGGAGATCCTGTGAATATGTGGGCAAGGGGGCTTCATACAGAACCCTCCATGAAAGCTGCAAGCCCTCAGGAACCGAGAAGTAAGTATTTCCCCATTCACAAACACACTCTGGGAAATACACTACTCTACAAACGGAACACAGGCTTGGACCACCAGACAAAGTAGAAGTTATGAAGGACACAAACGAAGGGGAAAATGAGGCTTTCAGTGTGTTAAAGTCAGAGAAAAAAGAAGGATAGAGAGAGGTCGAGAGAGAGAAAGACAAAAGGAGAGACAGAGAGAAAGCAAGAAAGATCAAGAAGCTAGAGATGGTGGGCTGAAGGAAGAGTGAAAGACAGAACTAGAGACAGAGATGAGAGAGACTGAGAGAGAGAGAAAGGAAAAATTACATTTGTACTGTAGTTCCTGAGAGGTTAAACTGTTGTATTCCTTAACCAATGATGCATTATTTTATCCATTTACATCTCCCACAATTCAGTAGCATTGTTTCAGATGATGGGCTGAGTGAATTACATTTTTCTCCAAACTATTCCTGTAATAAAATTACAGTGGAACCCAGCTAGGCTTCAGAGAGCTCCACATTTTCTCATGTTTTTAATTGCTAGTCGCTTTCAGCCTGTGTCCATCACTGTCTGGATTTCTTTTTTTTTTTGTGAAAGTTCCTTCTCTCGACTCGTGCCTTGGTTTTACTCCAGAGAGCTCCTGTTCTTTTTATAGCATGCTATTTATAGTCTGCCAGGAGAGAGGGGCTTTTCCTTCAGCAGCTTTATCACTAGCACACACACACACACAC
This sequence comes from Brachyalestes nurse, assembly GCA_037974405.1. Taxonomy (NCBI): domain Eukaryota; kingdom Metazoa; phylum Chordata; class Actinopteri; order Characiformes; family Alestidae; genus Brachyalestes; species Brachyalestes nurse. The sequence goes on from JBBPCY010086872.1 coordinate 20,912, forward strand.
GCACATGTGCGCTACTGTGCTGCTGAGGGGGATAAGCTCCTGTCTGATATCACCACCTGAACCTTTGCCCGCAAGCTCAGTGATGGCACTTCATGACCTAAAACCAAATTACAGTTCCAAATCTCAACAGCAGCTTTATTCTCTTCTGGTTTCTGAAACATTTAAACTACGATTTACTGAAAAACCTCACTCGTTCATTGCTAAGATCTACTGCTTTTGAATACAGAAGGAATACAGAAGAGGTTTAACATCATGTTTTGTGTTGTATGTTAATGAGCATCACATATGCACCACATTTGAAGCCGTAAAATATGTGATATGCACAAATCAACTGAATGCTGTATTAATGCACCATTAAAAAATTGAACTCTTTCTGTTGTCTGGCAACAGCATACTGTTAATAAACTATATTTCTTGGCAAATAAAGTTTATTGTGTTAATACACAGACATCATGAAATGTGGGTCTCGTTTTGTGCAGTTAGTCTTTTTTATTTAAGCCTGAAGATGTTTAAGGGCATTTTTACAGACCCACTCTGACGATGATCCTTCTATAGTTCTTAATGACAGTAAATAATCCAGCTAGCTAGCTGACATTCGCCTGCAGCTATACTTCACAATGTCAGTAAATTATCTGACTTCATTAAAATGTTTGCAGTACAAGACCACAGCTTTTGGACACTCTTCCCAGGTTCCCCGTGCCCAGTCGAGCCAAGACAGAAGGGGATTTTCACTGTTGACACTGTTGGCAATGTTATCCAAGACTAGGCTTAAAACCTATTTGCGCACAAAATAGATAAGATACCACTGAGTATGCTATGGCAGTGTATAATACTGTATCAGAAATCACATGTGCAATTCTATTTCACATTACAGTATATAACCCTATACAGTTTGAAATAAGTGTGATGATTTAGTCATGAAAGCCATGCAAGTTACCATGATGCCAAACATTTATGCTAGTAAGCTTCCACTACTTGTTATTTACATAAGCCAGTGCAAAATTAAAGAAAAATAAAGAGTTGGGTAAATGTGTTTTCCCTCCAAACTGTTACTTCAAGGCTATGTCTGAACAGGGAACAGGGAATAGTAAAGGTCAGTGTAAGACGCTTTCAGACACTGTTTCCCCTTCAGCACCTGAGCAGGTACCTGGCATGGCCCAGAAACAGTGTTTATTTATCGTCTGATAGCGACGTCTCTCAGCATGCCGTGAGGCGTGTGCTGGACAGCAAGGACGGAAACGCACTGTTACTATGGTAACAGGTGGAGGATCTATGTCATGCTTCGAATGCATCTGAGGGAAGTTGAGAGTGAGCATTGGCCATCTTCTTAAAAAGAAAAAGATGCAGCTTCTAGCACAACCTCAACAGTGTCAGAATTAAACAGAAGAGTGCCAAGGGGTAATGCCAAAGGTAAAGGTTAATTTATGATATATATTGTACTCTGAAACATTTGTGTCAAGATGCAAAGGAGGGGTTTATGGCTAAGTGTAGCCTGCAAAAGCTTCCAGGGGCTACAATGCATACACCTCCAAAATCTCAACAATGCATTGTGGGAATCAGTGGAGCAGTGCGTCAAGAAATCTCTGATTGTCCAGTACTAATGGGAGCGGAATGAGACCTGAACAATACTTGACCTTAACCAGAACTAGAGATGGCGCAGAATCAGAATGGTTTCAGAACTGACTAACAAAAGAGGTACAATGTTACCATTTCTTCAAAACAACTTCAAAGGTACTTTTTGAAATGTTTTTTCTATGCTCTACAACACAGGGTGAGATGTTCTTTTGTATTTGCTGTACACATTGCTCCCTTCTGGCTGGATAGTACAGATTTTAACTTCAAGTCCATAAATGAACTATTTTTATAAAACACAAGCAGAATTACTATAAATATACAGTTATTTCTGTCTTATTATACTTTTTCTATAATTTTCTTAGTACAATAAATAAACCTAAAGTATAAAACAAAAGTATAAATCCCATCTTCCTGCATTTCTGAAACTTTTGGAAAATAACTCTTTCACCTTTATCACTGAAATCCAAAACCATTCTCTGAGTTGCTAGCCTGCACGCTCTTTACAAAATTCTGAATGCATCAGTGTAATTCAAAGACATGCAACTCAAATTTCACCCCTTTTTGCATGTGTGACAACATATGCTATAAATAATTTATCACAGTACGAACAGTCTAAGAGGTTAAATGTCAGATATAGCATCTCAATCCACTCCTTGGCAAGTGCCACTGTAATTCACTTCACTAGTCAGTGATTTTAATATTGTGGTGAGAGAGAAAGAGAGAGCGAGAGGGAGAGAGAGATGATATATGTTTACATATATCATCTCTCTCTCTCTCTCTCTCTCTCTCTGTTCTGATTGGCTACCTTGTCTTGGGCCTCATTCCAAAAGTAGTCCAAGCTGAAACAATTTTTATAATGTTAGTGTAAATAAGTGGGGCAAAACGTTTATTATAATAGGCAGGTACACAGTCATATTTGTTGTCATTAGGATTTAGTTTTGTAGATTAAGTAAGTTTTTTGTAGATTAAGTAAATTTAGCCTCAGGAAATAAAAATGTATTGTAGTACATCCAATAGTAACCAGTCTATAGAAGACCTCATCTAAATGTATGTGTCAAAGGTTATAGTAAATTTAGTAATGAGTGTGATTTATTGTTATTACACATTTTGCGATGTTCATGTCATTCCAGTTTTATATCAACATCCCAAATAACATCCCAATAAACAAATAAACACAAGCTGTCATGGGGGACATATTCACAGGAGACAGATTGATACAGTTTCTTTTAATCAAAATAAGGACAAGGACCCAAGCTTATTCAATACTAAACAAAAACAAGGTAACTCCACTCGGGACCCGTACGCAGGCTCCCCTT
>JBBPCY010086901.1:0-23796 GCA_037974405.1 Brachyalestes nurse
CACGCTCCCTCGTCCTCGTGCTGGTTGTTTATGTTTGGGTACGGTGCTTAGGCACGAGGGGGCGTGGCAGACGAGGCCCGGACGTCATAAAAGCAAAATAAATGCGGAGGATATCTGCAGTTTCTATGTAAGTGCGGGGGTTTCAGCCAACAACTATTAGTTCAGTTCTCAGAAAAAAATCAGCGATGGACTGAAACCGCGACTGCTGATCTGTGTACAGGTTTACTGTACAGTGAATTCTTTACATTCTCATTCATCACCGCTGTAAGGGTTCCCATGTGGCGACTTCCGCTGCTTGGAATACGGTGTGAAAGAGCTTCATTACAGACTGTAGCTCATCTGTTGCCGCACTATTTACTCAATCCGGTCCATCAATGTTTGTGTTGACCAGATACTATTTATATGGTGGGCCATTCTGGAGGAGCGTTCTCAGCACAGCAGCGGCTGTTGTGTTGTGTTGTGTCAGCCTCTGGGGTCAGCATCACTGCTAGACTGGCGGTGGTCCACCCTCTGAAAATGCCCCCCGAAGAGGAGCCTTGTGGTCAGAAAGTGACCAGCGATGAAGGCCTGGACCACGGCCCAAACTGTGCATCAACAGATGGACTGTAGTCTGAACGCCAGCGAGGTGTGGAAGTGTTTTCTGTAAAGTGGGCAATGTGTGTGTACGTGCAGGGGAAGGATTTCTGGCTTTCAGCAACATTCATCAAAAGCGACAAAGTTTAAGCAGCATCTCTAACGCATATGGCGTCTATTTAGGAACGACATAACACTCGCGTGTTTACAAGTAACGCGCAGTCGTCTGCGAGCAGGCATTTAAAAGCCACTGCATTGTCCTCAGGAGACGTCTCTCTCTCTCTCTCTCTCTTTCGCGTCCTCCATTGTTTTGATAGGACACAGGCTTTTTCAAACCTGTCTGGAAATCTTTCAGCGCTGTCACACCATAAAACATATCTCTTCAAAGCTACACAAGAAACAACAGTAATTGAAGTGATAAATCTAGTTTCTTTTTTTCATCTCTGTCTCTCTCTCTCTCTCTGGCTCCCTGTCTGTGGAGAGCACCGCTGATGAGTGGTAAATTGGAAATTATTCGGAGTGGTAACGGCATCGGGAGACGCTGTTCCATTATACCGTGTCAGTCAGAGGAGACAGATAAATTACTCACACGTCAATCCGGCCATCAGAACGGCAGACGGGAGGGATTGGTGGGGGGGTGGGGTGGGGGTGTTGGGCTGATCAATAGAGGGGTACGCAAAATAAAAAGAGAGGGAGGCAAAATCCACTGTAATTCCCGGCTCTGTGACGGCATGAATAAATCACGAGTCCTTTCAGATTTGGTCGCCATTAACTCCTCATTCGCATGTAAGAGGACGCGGCGCAGGAACAAAGGCGGGGGAATAATTGCAGATTAAGCTGGGATGGGGGTGGGGGGGCCGTGTTACACGCAATCATAAAGATCAAAAACACAATTAAAAAAAAGCAGTTAAAACCTGCACTGAGTATTTTTCAGGGCTGGTGGAGGGTCTCTATTTCCTTCCCAGCAGTTTTAAACGTGGGAAGGTTGTGTCGAGTGCGCTTTAATACCGGAGGAGTTTTAAAACACCTCTCGCACTCAACAGTAAATGAATTGCAGCGATTAGTCACTGGTAGACTTGTCTAATGCAGGCCTTTGGAGAGCCGAATTCAGCCTCTCAAATCCGCTAATTTGTAATTGGCTGTCTGCTTGAATAATTGATTGGAACAAATGGGAGATGGATGAGAAGGTCTGAGTGTCTTCAATCACTCTCCCTCTCTCTTTCTCCCTCTCTCCCTCTCTCTCTCTCTCTCTCTCTCTCTCTCTCTCTCAAAGTTTACATTCAGATGTTTGAAGAGGAAAAACAGTGGCCTGGCCAAAGTATATACACCAGCAACCGCAATACAAACAAAAACAGGAAAATATGACACCGCTTTATTAGAAACACCATGTATATTCACTCACTGGCCACTTTATTGGAAACACCATGTATATCCACTCACTGGCCACTTTATTAGAAACACCATGTATATCCGCTCACTGGCCACTTTATTAGAAACACTCTGTACATCCACTCACTGGCCACTTTATTAGAAACACTTTGTACATTCACTCACTGGCCACTTTATTAGAAACACTTACTTTGTAGTTCTGCTTACTGGCCACTTTATATGAAACACTTGCTTTGTCCTTCCACTCACTCCCCACTTTCTAAGGCTTGTAAGTCCTCTATGAAGGTGTATGGTTACAGCCTGGAGGCCGTCTGTTACTGCACAGTCAACCTCCCTCCACACTTTTTCGGTTTCTGGTTTCTAACCACAGAACCGGTGTTGACCAGACATTATTTGAGAGATGGACCATTCTCAACATGGTGGTGATACTAACCTGGTAGTGTGTGGCACAGCGGTCCAGTGATGTTTCTTCGGCACATCATTGTCACAAACAGGTTTAGAGTGGTCCATCACCTAAAAGGTCTGACCACAGAGAGCGTGGTCACTGATGAAGGGCTGAAGGACTTGCACCTATAAAACCTGAGAAACCGAACATTTTTGCAATGGTCTCTTATTTTTTCCAGAGCTGAATATATATATATATATAGTCGAGTTGAAAATCATTTGATGACGTCACACAGACGCAGTGGAGGAACACAGGTGAGCAACAATGAGCAACTTTTATTAAAGTTCTCTGTAACTTTAGCCTTCACCTTGCAGCCAAAGGTCTCATGTCTTTAACGATGAAATTAACAAGCAAGTCTGTGATCTGCTGTTTTTTCTGATCAGTCAGAGGCTTTTCTGTAAAGCTGCTCCGCTCCCCTGGACTGGAGACTCCCTGCAGTGCTAGAGTTAGCCACGTTAGCTAGCGGATGCCGTGCAGAACGCCGGTACTGTTACTGTACTTTAACACCGACTTGCAGGTCTCCGTGCTGTTTGTGTGTCTAGAGTGAAGTTTCTCCACACATGTGATGTGTGTCTGTCTCCTACTGCCTCTGCTGCCGTGGCTCTCGTCTTGTTGTGGTCTTGTGTTTAGATTCCCCTCGCACCAACGTTACCGCCCTTTTTATGGGACTATAATAATTGGCTAAACCAAGGAATGTGTGTCAGTGTCAGCCAATCAGAGGCAGAGATTGCTTTGTGTACACAAGCGAGCACAGAGAGAGAAGAAAAACACAAGACTAGTCAACTTCCAGTTTATCGTCTTCTTTATATGTTTGTCTGTAACTTGATATTACATGTTTTTTATATATACACTTTTATCAGGTGATATATATGCTCTTGTTAAATTCTTATTTTATGCTGTATTTAAGATTAAAATAACGTGCAAAGGCATAAATAACTGTTTACTGAAGAAATCAAAAACAACCATAATAAAAGACTTTGGATGTTTGCTCTAAACGGTAGCACTAAAGTAATCATTACTGTCTATATGACTGTAGACGTTTCTAATATATTTTATGAATATTTATGTGTGATGTCACTGCAGAATGCTCCTGACATTCCTTAAGTGTCTCCAGCCTTGAAGACCAATTTTAGTATCTCAGCACTTGTCTTTTATAAAATCTGATGTCAAATGTTCCAACCTTGAGGAAGATATATATAACTCCCAAGCCCATAATAATCAAAATAATAATAATAAATAAATAAAAATGACCAAAACAATTACTGGTCTTCATATACAATGTGACGGATAACTGGCCTGGAATTTGGAATGGAAAAACAAGATCTTTGAATATACAGTTGAATGAATATGTGTCAGAGCTTTATAAACAGTAATGAACGTAGCATGTGTGTGTGTGTAAATGTGTAAATGTGTGTGTGTGTGTGTGTGAGTGTATGAAACGACATCACAATGTAATTAACTAATCACTCCATCAACCCTCATTACACTCATATTCAAGTAACCCAGGCACACAGAGATGTGCTCACACTTCACTGAGGGGAGGGGGGGTTGATAGGGGGAGAGTGTGTGTGTGTGTGTGTGTGTGTGTGGGGGGGGGGTGTTTCACATTGATTTAAAATTCATGAACAGCGAGTTTAATGTTTTCTTTGCTACAGGCCAGTAAAAGAAACAATTAGCGTAGCACAGGCGCTAAGGTCCTGCAAAATCAATAGTCCCTGATAGTATTGTAAGTCTATTGACCAAATCCTGCGGTCCGCCCTGACCCTGAGCTGCCACGGACCCCCTTACAGGGGGATTACGCGTTTCTGCCTTGTGCAAATGGAGACGGATAGTCGTGCATAGTTAAGCAGCCTTCAGGAGCCATTGCAGTCAGAGGGCCTTCCCGGGTTTCTCCAGTTGAGCGAAGCTGACACGCCGGACAGGCTAAACGTGAGGAGGATTCGAGAGAGTAGCTCTGTGCTCTCAAGGCCGAGCGCTCGTTATACACCTGCCCTATGTAGTGGATCGTAGATCTAATCACAGTGTTTTGATGTCCAGGCCGCTAGCCTGTTAGCCAGATGATTAGCGCACACAGGAACTGTTGAACCTGGACAGCAGATGGACTTGGATGGAGGTTAAAGAAGTACACTGTGCACAAATACCACCAGAAATATATTTAAAGAATACTTCACAGCATAGTGACCATTTTAACTTATTTTATTATTCAGTTTTTTTATTCTTAAGGCTTATTATCGCTACAAAACACAATGTGGCCATTCATTTGCGAACCGATCCCTTCATTTTACCTTAATTTTAAGGCATGAGTCTGAACCCCCTTAATCTTAAATTTAAGGTGTTAATTCAGGAGGTCCTGTTTTTTAAGGGCCAAATTTAAAAAAAGAAAGGAGAAAATTCAGCAGTTTTACCCCTTAATCAGCCTTAATCTGTGCACGTTTTCCCTTAAATGTTTGCAAATTACGGTCATTTTAAAGTGTAAAATTAAGGCGTTTGGTTTTGTAGTGGTGGAAGGACTTGGACTGGGCGGTTAAAAAAATACACTGTCCACAAATTTCACTAGAAATATTTAAAGAATACTTCACAGGATAGTGATTTTACTAGCCTAAATTAAACTTTTTACAAAGTTTTTTATTCACGTATTATACATCACAATCTTTTGCCCATCAACAACACTTACAATATACAAATTCGCCTTTTTTAATGCTGAATAATGTACAGAGGTGCTTAAAAAAGCATACATATGACCTAAAATATCATCAGGTTTTCACACAAGTCCTAGAAATAGATAAAGAGAATCCACTTAAACCCAATTAAACAAATGAGACAAAACTATTATACTTATTATACTGCCATTTATTAATGGAAAATGATCCATTATAAGAGTCTGATCTTCACAATATCTTTGTTGAAGTTTATCATGGAACAAACAAATTTCAGAGAATCCCAGGAAAAGAGTTACTGACTGGAAAAGGTTACAAAACCATTTAGACTCCATCAGTCCGGTCAGACGGTTTGTGTACAAATACATGATATTCAAGACCGACCAACAGAATTAAGAAACAATTAAGAAAAAAAACTGGAAGACGCTTAATTTTCATTAGTTACTGCTTAATAATTTAGTAAAGAACAGCCAGTTTATTACCAAATATTGGGTAGTTAAGTGCTTTACAAGGGCAATTATAATGTCCTCCTCTGCTGAAGTGTTACCATAATAATCATCAGAATTCATTTAGAATTATCGTAAAAGTTAAATTACATCATAATTCAACTTATGTGGGATGTCATCCGCGTAATAAACAGGACGTCGCGTCGCCACGACCCTTTTCTAACAGCGCGGCAATAAGAAAAAAGTAAACTGGCTTATGGGTGAATAGGCTTTGGTGGGACATGATTTAAATTCATCATTATTATGGCTTAAAATAAATTAATAATTCAGATCCATGATGTTATCCAAGTGATACGTGTATTAACCAAACTATACAAAAAGAAACAAGACGAGAAATAAGCGGTACGTTGGAATTATTCATGGCCATATGTTAGTTCTACATCACTGCCAGGACAAAACAAAGCAAATCCAGCTCACAGTGCATTGTGAACCTAATCCAGGCATTTATTTTACATTTACAGCAGGACAAAAAAAGTTGCTGGAGTGCCTCATATGCATAGACAGACCAAACACACACACACACACACACACACACACACACACACACACATACACATACACACATACACATACACATACACACATACACATACACAGAGAAATGAGCAACCAGAAGCCAGAGAGTCTTCCTTTTTTGACCTCTCCCACACGGTAAGTCATTAATTGGCAGGACAGTGTAAGAGGCGGGGGTGCGGAACTGCAGGCCTGGTGTGGAGGCGTTGGGGGGACGGGGCAGCGGCTCTGTGGGCTGCGGAGACAACCCACACCGCGCTAACACGCGCCTCGCAGCAGATGTTTGTGGAGAAAGAGCAAAGGACCATGGGAACAGGTGTTCCGCCCACTCGAGTGTCCCCAGCATATCGGACCCCAACACCCACACCTGGATATCCTGCTCCGCACTCAAATTCACACTCTCATCCACACGGCTGTCAAAAGTTTGGGAATTCCTCTCTTTTCGGGATGTTTTAACACAAACAACCACGTCTGTTTTTTAATAATGTTAAAATCTGATCCTGTAACATGCACATCTTGTCAGATTTCCGCTGCGAAAGCTGCAAATGTGTCCAGCTTGGCAATAAGGTCGTGCAATTTTTTTCCATTGTTCTGTGGTTTAAATGTATTTCACAACTGGACCGAAAGAGTCTTGCAAAACCTGCTCCTCAAACAGTGATGATTCTCGGTACGCTGGTTCTACACTAGATGACTTTAGCCTGATGTGAACCCCAGTTGCACCATTTTATCATCTTTTCCAGGTTTTAGAGCTCCCTGGGAAGCCACTGACGGCGTCGATGTGCGAAACAAGTCAGTCTTTAGTCCAGCCAAGTCAGTTCGAGTTTATTTATACAGGCCATCATCATAGGAATGTCATTCAACGAGCTTTACAGAAACAGTATACAAATATAAATAAATCAGGAAGCAAAAGGATAGTAGGGCGTGAAAAAAATGACACAGAGAACAGGTTTAAACCTCAAAACTTCATGTAGTGTCCTGTGAAATGGTCAGTAATGCGACTCATTAAGGCAAGAGCCAGTGAGAGAGCTTGCAGAAAAAAAGGGCTAAAAATGTGTGCGCTCATATTCGTCTGTATCGTAAAGTTCAGTGGAGACGTTACTGTTCTTTCCCAAGCCTTTGCCTTATTGTCTGTCTAGTTTGCTCTCAGTCTGGGATGCTTTCCATTTTTAATCCATTTTTAGTCTACTTTGTTGTGCTTTTTTTACTTAACTGGAAAACAAAATCACCAAATTTTTGCCATTTTCAACATGAATGAAATAGGCACCACTTTCCAATTCAACGATCCTTTATTAGGGTTTATTCATTCAATCTTTTACTGTCACCACTTAAATCCTTATTGGGTCGTGGGTACCCGAAGCCTATCCTGGGTCTACGGGCGCGAGGCATGGACACTGGGTGGGGCGCCAGCATACACACATACACACACACACACACACCTTCGATCAATGTAGAATCCATAATTCACCTGACACGCATGTCTCTGGACTGTGGGAGGAACCCGGAGACCCCGGAGGAAACCCACACCACCACGAGGAGAACATGCTAACACACACACACACACACACACACACACACAAACACACAAACCCCCAACCCTGGAGGTGTGAGGCAACAGTGCTACCCACTGTGCCACCATGGGGCATGAATGATTTCAAATTAATTAATTAATAGTTATTAGTTTGGTTATTAACAGCTTCAAAATAATTCAAAATAAAGTCTTTATCACAGGTCTGTTGCTGATTGATGGCGAAGACAGAGAACCCAGCAAGATCTTGAGCCTTGATAGCATAGATGAATGTGGGGTCACTATCTGGCAAGCAACAGATCTCTTATTGCTGCCTATTAATAAAACCTATGTAAAAAAACAAAAGTATTACTGTAAAGTGGCACCATTAACTGTCTGAACTTGCAGCAATTTCAAGCCAAAAAAAGCCCATGGAACAGCTCACTTGCACCTGACACTCACCTGCTCCCATAGACTTGAGCGTAATACGTAAGGAGGGCGATGCATTATGGATAGAACATCAGTGCATGTCAACAAAGACATAATCTATTATGTAAATGCACATTTTGTACGCGTTACCAAATGCATCTATAAGTTACTATGACAGTTCTGTCACGCTGGATTTTATGTTGTCAGTGTGTTACATGTTTGATTCATAACCTTCACCCATCTCTCAGGAGGAATCCAGCCTCCCTTCTGTTTGATATGTTTGTGAATTGCACCGTCGGTAGTGCAGGTGTCTCTCACACAGGAGCCTATAGGTGTTTACGTCGAGGACGCAGGCTCTGTTCACAGTTTTAATTGCTTTTATGCATTATGCATGGGTTTAAAAGCAGTCGTCTTTCATGCCTCGTCTTTCAGAGGCAGGGGCTGCGCGGTATAAATGCTGGAACACGGGTGCAGGCGCCCAAACAAGAGAAACAAGTGGCACTGCTGTAGATGAAAGCGCTGCGAGCGGACGGCTCACCACAAAACAAGATACACTTCCTTCCCCGCGTGCGGAATTCCCAACAAGCTCCTCGAGACGGGTGATGGATTCCCTGTCACTCCGTCATTTTGTCTTTTTTTTTTCCTCGTCTGCCGATAATAATCCATAATGCAACTGCGATACAGTTCTCCTGCATTATTCAAAGAAAGTTTCTCTTTTGATTTATATGCTTTCTCACTCTCTCTCTCTCTTTCTATCTTTCTCTATCTCTCTCTATCTCTCTCTTTACACTCCCCTTCATTCTTTATGCCCCTGTATGTCGTCACAAGGTAGCAGCCGATAAAGCAGTTTCAAAACGGGAATATGAGAATGCAGGTGCAAGTGTGTGTGTGTGTGTGTGTGTGTGTGTGTGTGTGTGCAGGAAGCAATGTCGTCTCATGCTGAATAATTATCCCAGCTCGGCCCAGGCAAATCCTCCCCAGAAGGCAGTGCGTCTGCGAGCCTTCCACCTGCCACGCGCTAAACACCGCCCCATCCATCAAACACCCACTTGACAAATACATTCCATAATAGAAGTTTATTTTTATGGGGAGGCCGAATCACAGACCTTCCCATGCATACAAAAACCTGTCAGAATTATTTATGAGCGCTGCTGAGACGCACAATATGTCATATCAAAGCCTGATTTTACCCTCCCACCCCAACGCCGCCCTGTCAATAGTCGCGCAGGCTATCAATAATGTGCAACAGCACAGCGATAAGCCCTCCCAACACAGGGTCACACTGAGAGGGGAGGACACACACACACACACACACACACATACACACAAATGCAGGCATTACTATCAGGAAATGTGCAATATGGGCCTACACGTGTACACCTCCACTTCCAGATACCCGGGGGTGCAAACACATGCACACATGCAGGTGTGACATACTGTTATCCCTGAAAACGTACCAAAGTACACACTTCAGGGTTCAGGCTTCAAGATAGTTGCGACTCCTGCATAACTGTGCAGCCTGCGTTGGGAAAAAGATCCAGAGGGCAGGAATTAAAGCTGTCAGTCATACTTTGTCTGTAAAATGTGGTAAATATGTAAAAGGTGGGCTTCTAGAGTCATGACAATCTCTCTGTAAAGAGATCTATTAAAAAGTGTGTGTCTATAGCACCAGATCACTTTTGATGGGTCTCTATCTGGTGCTATAGACACACACTTTTTACGAAGGGTTTTACGAAGGGTGCCCACTTTTTGTAAACACATTTTGCAACGCTTAAAAAGTAGGTAAAAAAAAATTAAAAAGTTGTCAGTGTAAAATGTTACAAGCATTGAACAAGTAGCAAGTTAATACATAAAACTTAATACATAAAACTGTTCTATTACCTATGTGAAGTTCAATATTAAGATAATAAGATATTTAGTTACTAGTTAAATGTTAAAATGTTGCATTGATTTGATCTCTCTTTATATTGCATAGTATAGTAACACTTTAAAATGCGAACAATGATGCACTCACTGTTACAGCAGGATTACAGTAGTACACTTCATGTAATTGCACATTATTATAAAGTTCAATTTTTACAGATGTAATTACATACTGTTGCATTTGGATACACTTGTTTGATTATATAAGTAAAAATGGGAAGTTAATCCCATAATTGATGTTATTCCATAATCTGCACTACTGTACATCTGTAACAGTGAATACATTACATGGTTACATTGTTGTTGGAAGTAGTCAGTGTGTAATTACACAGTTATTAGAGACAATGTAAAGTGGAAGTATTATTTTACAGTACAAAACCAAATGGTCATTTTAACACTATGGTCTTTCCCAAAGGGTTTCACTCAGTTTTAAAAATATTGAAGAAATCAGGACTGTAGTTGTTGACTGTATGTTATATTATAGTTATCCAAAAATGCCTAAAAAGAACAATAAATGCTGCTTAAAACTCGACATTGTTTGAGGCAAGCGTGTGTTGATTTACACCTGCAGTTGTCACCATGTTAATTGGTGGGGTTTAATTGGCCAGCCACCTGAGCAGCCAACACCAAAAGTGTGAGGCCGACTGAGTGACTGAGACGTCAGAAACCAAACCTGTGTGCTCCTAATCAATGTATCCGTAACTTTTTTAAACAACAAAACAATCTTGTCACATTTTCTAGGTGTAAGCTTATTTGTATTTATCTGAATGTGGATGGCTAATGGTTATGGACTAGTTAAAATGGTCTAGCAATGGCATATTTACCTTTGGCTTAATTAACGTGCATGAATTAATATGTCAAATAAACAAAGAAAGAAACTTATTTTATTATTTGAACACAAAGAATATACCGATATACCGATTACATCTTCTCAGGCTGGTGGTGTTTAAGAATAAGCACAGAGAAGAAGATATACATAATGGGTAACAAAACCAATCCTATGTATATAAACCTTTATTTAAAATCTTAAAACATCAGGCCTCGGGGGCTACAGTCGAAAATCAGATAGTGGGCTAATGTTCAGACCACATATAATGGGCGACCAAATCAATTGCTTCTATTTAAACTGTCTTTTATTGTTTGTAAGCTGTCTTTTATATCCTTAACAGCTTCTAAATTCAGGCCTCGGGGGGGTGCAGTTGAAAATTAGCCATCGTTTTGGGTTAATTCATGTGTACCGTTCCTAATATGAATAAACAAAGCCTATGAACTTACAGTTCAAACAGTAGCTGCACAGTTCCGTGTCACTGCCTGTCTTCTTGCTGCTGGGCTTTTTAGAGTGAGCGCTCACCCACAGAAGAGACATACATAACAAGTGACAAAATCAATCGCGTGTCTGGTGGCAACCCTGTGACACTGCGCGAGGAAGGAAAAAAGAAGGGCCCCTCCAGGAGTGCATCGGAATTCGATATCATTGACGATTCCATTTTCTTCGCGGTGTCAAAGCCAATCCAATTCCCAATTCCAAGCCCGAAACACTTCTGCGGTCCAAGTTTAATCGCGCTCTAATTAAAATTGAACTGGAATTTGCATGTTCACCTTGGAACCCCCGTCCAGTGACTCTGTCCGACTCCAGCAGTTACGCTAGTGATACATTTATTTAGTCAAAGACCAAAATAACGGATCACTAAAAGTATATGAAATGAAAGACAATCATGTTGCAGGAAAAGGAAAGAAAAATCAGTGCAAGGCAGTGCTTCGAACTTGCATTTTCTTTCTTTTTTTGTGCTTCTTTGTCTTTGTTTGCTGGCGCCACCTCATGCGACACTTCTCCCAAAAGCGTGCTGGGAGCAGTGGGGGTCAGGAGAACTACTGGCTTGTTAGTACCTTCGCTATGGTAAACAATAGCTGGCTAAGCAGGCTCGCTTCTAGTATGCAAGAAATCGCTCTTTCTCCTTAATTGCGTGACAGAGTAGAACTTTGTTGGTGCTGTTTTTCAGAGTGTTTCCCTCCCCCCTACTCCCCCTGTCCACCAGATACCCACTGTATGTATTTTTCACCGGAGAGAAGGCCGGGTTAGAGAAACAGCGGCGTCGTAAAGCTGTGGGTGGACCATCTTTCACCAAGGCCCATGATGTATCGTCCCGGCGAGATAGCAGCTACCATAAATGATTACCTGTAGCTGGCCAGGGCTTTGTAATAAAATGGAGGATTATCAATTCACAGGTTTTGGGCGAGATAGCGTACCCGCAGCTACAATGTGATCACAATCAGGGGGAGGAGGCACATCTGTATTCTCCCGTTGTCTCCGGAGCAGACGCCACTGAGGGCAGGATCTAGGAGGGGGAAAAAAAGGCAGTGAGGAAGAAGTGAGTGATTTAGTTCCTGAGATGGCTCCGGACCCTCCAGACCCTCTGATCTCCATCTGCGTTTTTACTGCTTCTGGTCGCCTTCCTCCTCTTACCTTCGCCCTCACATTTACCATAGAGGGACAAACCTACACCACTAAGTAAATAGCACTGAAAGGAGCAATCAGAATGAATGTCCCTATTAAAAGTGCATTTGTTGACTGCTAATACCATTATTCTTGCAAACATTATCCTGCGAGCTTGCATTTTTAACGACCGAAGATCCTATACACACCATTCATTAGCACCACTGAAGCCTGGTCCCATTATTCAGTTTTTAATCTTAACGCAAACTATTCAGTAGCTACTATAAATTATTCAGTAAATACACAACTAAGAGCGTTTTCACACTTGTCTCAAATTCTTGAGTCAGCTCCTGGGACCAGTTAAGAGCTTGTTTGGGGGAAAGGAGCTTTTCTGCAAGTTTGCTGGCACAGTAGAATCGTACCTTCATTTTTTTACTATATGGCCAAAGGTATTTGTACTCCTCACCATTACACCTATGACGCATCATAATGCATCGCAGGGAAAGCTTTCCACAAAATTTTGTCTCAGTTGGAGGCATATAATTGTCTAAACTGTCTTTGTATGCTGTAGCTTTAATATACCCTTCACTGGAAGGGGGTTAGAATAAGTCATGAAAACAACCCCAGCCCATTATCCCTCCTCCACCAAACTTTACTGTTGGCGCTAAGCATTCTGCTAGATAGCTTTCTCCTTTGATATGCCAAACCCAGAATCCAGCATGAATCACCACTTCAGAAAATGCTTCTCCACTTTGTGGAGAAAAGCATCACTGGAATTCTATTTTCTGAAGCCCCAAAACATAGATGTTGTTGTCAGAAAAGGTATGGAATTGTCTTGAGTAAATTAACAAATTTATGAATGTAGGGAAGTTTGCTTGCTCTCCTGTTTTGTGTCAAGCTACAGTTCCTCTTAGATGCTTCCATTTCACAAAACGTACTTATAGTTGACATGGACAGATCTAACATGGCCAGTAAACTGACTGGTGGCTGCTGTGCCACGCCCTCAGTATTCTACTGCCAGTGTTTGAAGATTTGACAGCTGTGTGCTTGATTTTCTAACCTGCTGGAAATAGGTAATGTAACTTTCTCACAGACCATCTGTGATGTTTATGACCATTTAACACAGGATAACAAATAAATAACATATGCAGTGTGCTCAGCTTCTCAAGAGTGGAAAAAGATGTTCAAAAAAGGAATCATAATTTTGTTTACTCTAACACATTCACATGTTAAACGAATGCAGTGCATTTTTAGCAGGGTAACAGCCAACATAACCACATTAAAACATCATTTTTTCTGTCGTTTTTATGCTTTAATTTTCGGAGTCCTACACTTGAGGACGAAATAACCCAGCATTATTCTATGGTATATTTCATAAAACAGGAATAATATCATTTGTTTTATTTGTGGTTTATTTCATAGCGAGTAAAAGCAATCAGCATCTTAGATGATGTGAGATCTCACAGTCCATTAAAAAATACTAATATGTCATTTCAGACAAAACATTATCTAATCTAATTTCCTTTTCCTTTCCAGTTTTCAATAATAATGATTGTTTTGTTATCTAAATTATTGACAGAAGATGCTGTAAATGTTTTTTAAAACACCTGAAAGATTTATTTGTTGATGAATTATAACAAGAAAAAGTGTATACTTCTCAAAATAAACTGTATGTCATTAAAAAAAAAAACAGTCCATGATAGATTTACTAAAACTTGAATGGCGTCCACTCTGTATTCAGAGAAAGAAGGTCAGTTGGAAGGCAGATCTTTCTGGCATGATTAGAGGTTTGTTGGTTTCTGTAAACTATTAATTTGCTAACAGTTGTAGTTTGGTGTAATAACATGTTATTTGAATGCTTGGTTGTATTATACTATCATTTATTTCTTGAGCCATGATAGTGTTTTGTTTCTCAGTTTCTTTACCATTGTGAACAACTAATATAGTCTTCAGAATGGTATAACTGGAAGATAGTAAAACAGGTCAATATGGATCATTTCTTTCATATTAAAATTAGACTAAAATAAAGGAAAACATTCTAATTTGGAATCACATCAGTTTCCATTCATGGTAAAGGAATAGTTTGGTAAAAAATCAGATTTACACAAGTTCCACTCCGCCGTCACCCACATATGCCAAAACATCTGTCATCCTGTTTAATCCACATTCAGATTTTCAGACTAGTTTGTGTGGTTTAGGACACAGTGTGACAAAATTAGCAAAATGTCACCACTATGGTGATCTCCTCTTTTAACTCTAGTCAGTGTCAGCGCTGCATAGAATTCCAGAATGGACATATGTTGACGATTCCCCTTGATTCCAGCCAGTTTTCACCCGGTGAGAGCATCTCAGCCCATGAGACCCATGAGGCACCAGCCTGTGCAGAGGCTCCCTGAGCTTTAATTTCCTCCCCAACACAGCAGGACCATTGCATATTCACATCCACGGCACTGAATTTAGCGGGACGTGGAGCAGAACAGCACAATGCCTTTTATTCATCAGGCTCCTCAGCCTGTGCGCGCCAGAACGAATTAGGGATAAAGACTGGAAGTGACGCCTGTCGACTGGTTTGAAATCATACTCCCCGCCCTGACGGGAAAGGGGTATCATCGGCTTCATTTGTCTGCAAGAGAGCGCGTTACCTGAGTGCATTACGCACCAGGAAGGAGGAGAGGAGAGGAGGCCAGAAGTCAATGAGCAGGTAGATGGCAGTGGGGTGAAAGGAAAGCAAAAGGAAAGGGCAGATCGTAACGGGACAGACTGCACTCTGCAGCCCATATGACCATGTAGGTTGTGCTCTAGGGGTAAAAATCTCAGATATCCACAATGACTGATTTGATTCAGTTCTTTATTTTAAATTAATTAAATATATCATGACATTAAATGTAACATTTTTACAATTCAACCAGATGTCAACTCCCTGCAAAGCAATTAAATGCACCAAGGATGCAGGCGCTCACAACAAAAAGGGCAGAGCAGGCTGTACCTGCTGCAGAGGCTCAGGTCTTTTGGAGTGAAGGGGCTCCTGAAGACCTTTTATGACTCTGTGGTGGCCTCAGCCATCTTTTACGGTGTGGTCTGCACATCTCCCCCCCATGCAGGAGAACATCTCTCACCCCATGCAGGAGAACATCTCCCACCCCATCCAGGAGAACATCTCCCACCCTATCCAGGAGAACATCTCCCACCCCATGCAGGAGAACATCTCCCACCTCATGCAAGAGAACATCTCCCACCCCATGCAGAAAAACATCTCCCTCCCCATGCAGGAGAACATCTCCCACCCCATCCAGGAGAACATCTCCCACCCCATCCAAGAGAACATCTCCCACCCCATGCAGGAGAACATCTCCTACCTCATGCAAGAGAACATCTCCCTCCCCATGCAGAAAAACATCTCCCTCCTCATGCAGGAGAACATCTCCCACCTCATGCAGAAGAATGTCTCCTACCCCATGCAGGAAAACATCTCCCACCTCATGCAGAAGAACATCTCCTAGCCCATGCAGGAGAACATCTCCCACCCCATGCAGGAGACTCTGACAGCACTGAGCAGCCCCTTCAGTGGCAGGCTGCTGCACCCATGATGTGGGAAGGAGAGATTCTGCAGGTCTTTCCTTCCAACTGCTGTCAGACTCCACAACAAAGACCTTGCAGATGACCACAAACACACACACATACACACACACACACACACACACACACACACCCAAACACCCAAACAACATGGGCTAATAGGTCGAGGTTTCTCTGGTGTGCAGTATTTCTCTCATGTGCAAGACTTTTCTCTTGTGTGCAATAATTTTGAGTACTGTTGTGGTTTTCTGGTATAATGTCCAATTTTAGGGGTGAAATATTGCTGTGAGCAATGTGCAGTTTGTCTGGTTCATTGTTACTGTTTTTTACTTTTACTGTTGCTTACTGTTTTTGTCAGTACCTTCTGTTATTCAGTGTGTAAGGACATACATATACGTATACAGCAAGGGTTCTCAAACTTTACACTCAAAGGTCCGAATCTAATTTCTAGATAAGGTCCGGGACAAGAAGTGATAAGCACATCCCTTTTATTAAATGTACTTACAACATACAACCAAAAGAAATGGCGCTGCTTTCCTGTTTGCTTGTGAACTGAATCCACTCTCACTTTTGACAGTAAAGTGTAATTAGCACTGTAGTTTTATAAAAGATTTAACGATAATCTTGATTAATTTAATGACTTTTAAGCCTCAACAAATAAAGTGGCGATGGGACATAACACCTCCTTCTCTGGTGACTCTTATAATGACATATTTTTCTCACTCGTGCTCACAGGACTGCACGCGACTGCCCGTTATCCTTAGCGGACTTGCTAACCTGCAGAATATATATGTATATATTTATATATATTAGGGCATTAACACAAAAGTCGACTAGTCGAATAGTCGACTTCAGAGGCACTAGTCGACCCTGCCTGAAGGAAGTTGACTAGTCGAGAGTTTTTCCTCTCTCTGTGCCCGCTTGTGTACACAATGCAGTCTCTGCCTCTGATTGGCTGACACTGACACGCGTTCCGTGACTTAACCAATTATTGTAGTCCCTTCATAAAAGGGGCAGTACCGAGGTAAAGGTAAACACAGCCACAACAAGGCGAGAGACACGGCAGCAGAAGAGACAGACACACATCACATGTGTGGAGATACTTCACTCTAGAGTCTAGACACACAAACAGCATGGTGAGCTGCACAATCTGCAAGTCGGTGTTAAAGTACAGTGACAGTCCCGGCGTTCTGCAAGGCCATCTGACACGGGAACGCTAGATAGCATGCTAACGCTAGCTAGCATGGCTAACGCTAACGCTGCAGGGAGTCGTCTGCTTAAACTGTTCCCTCTCAGACAGACACTTAAATTTGCCAGAAAATCGTGTTCGAGCTGAATTTCTTCAAATGTAAGTAAAACATATGGAAGCAATTTGGGCTATTTAGGGGACAACTTCTAGTGTTTTAGCAACATTAGCCTCACAGCTGCAGTTATGCCAAGTGCAATATACCCTGTGAGTGAAGTACCATTTTATAATAATTCTAAAAATGCTGCATTATATTCCTGTGTGTGTGGAGATTTTGTTTATCTAAGACTTCCTCACATCAGAGCAAAAGTTTTCTGTGCTCATATGATGCGTGTTGTTGAAGGTTTGGCTGTTCAACCAGGGTCAGAGGAATGTGGGAGGAGAGGTATGTCTACACTCCAAAAATGAAAAGACAAACATACTAATGGGTGCTCAAGTAAAAGAGCTTCACTGATCTTAGTCAGTATCCCAAAGTCTGATAGATCTTCCTGAAGCCAGGCCTCCAAGAGTGCACAGACTGACATGTGAGAAAGAGATACTGAAAAGACAACAACACACACAGACCTTTCAGGACAACTGACAAACGTACATAAATATTTATAAAGGCTTATTATAACAAACATCAGTTCTAACATATTGAGAAATGCAGTTATAAGTGACCAAAGCATCCTTTGTGACAAGTGATGCTTCATGGGAATTACATAAAGGTTTGTGTTGTAAGTTGTCATGAAAGGTTTATGTAAGTGTCATATCTTATGAATACTGGTCTTCAGTGTTACTGCAGCAGCAGTAGCAGCAACAACAGCAGCAACAACAACAATAACGACAATGGCAACAACAACAACACAAGCAGATTATTTGACAGATAACCCCTAAATGGGTTAATATTCAATGAACATGATCCTAATCCTGCAGATTCTACAGCCATTCATTTTAAAGACACCGCAGTAGCCATGTTACAACACATTTCAAAAATTTATCACCAGCTTGGAGACACTCAACTCCAGATGTAAAGCACGCACACACACACACACACACACACACACTGACACACACACACTAAAAAGCCCATCAGCCTATTTCTCTTGTTTAATATGTGTTGAAACTACACAAATAAGGCTTCCTGACATCAGCTGTTTCTAGCTGAGATGTGTGGGATCAGCTCGTGTGTGCTTCAGTTTGAAGACAGCATGTAGTGGGGCTGCTGAATAAAGCTCTGGATGAAATCTGGGAGAATGGAGTGTCTCGGCAGCACACAGGCTCCTGGCTGAATCGCATTAAGCCTGCGCAGCGTTGGGTAATGGGATCGGCCACGGGCCTTTATGTTCCCCCACCCCCGCCCCGCTCCCCCTGCTGCAGCACGGCTGCAACCAGCCCTCCTCTCAGCCAGGATAACGTGCCATGGCCCGAGCCACCGTCACAGATGAATATTCATTACCACAGCTTTGTGCAAATTTTCTCCTGGATACTGTAGCCCCCTCACCCCCCACCAGCCCCCTCTCTGTTCCCCTGGCCAGCCCGGCTCGCAGAGAGGAAGCGAGGGAGTGGGAAAAGGAGCAGGAGTGCGTACGGGGGTGTGACTGGGTCTAACATAACACCTCAGGGTCTGAAACGGCTGTGCACAATTTTCTGTTTCATTTGCGTGACGCTTTTTACAATAGACAATATGCAGCTGCTCAAGAAGAGCATTTTCAAACATATTCCACAGCACCACTGACTAGAACAAGCAAATGAAAATCTATTCTTGTAAATGGGAGTATAGCTACCATTGGTTAAACACAATAAAAATCATTACGTTTTCTTAATAAATAGACAATGATCATGTTAACAAAAATGCATGTTTTAAATCACAACTGGGCCCTGACAAAAATGAGAGTGACATCCAAATCTTCTTAGTAGTGAAGTCCTCTTTTGTCCATATTTTGGAACCTTTAACTATGCATATTTGTATTATTTTTAAGTACTAATTAAGTGCACAGAACTTCAATCAGTTTTTTTCACATTTCTGGACAGCTCATCTTGCTTGGAGGATTATACTAACCGCCAGTTAACCTGGTCATTTTTGTTGTCTAGCCTTTGACAAAAAATGCCTCGATGCCTCAATTTATCATAAACATAACAGGTAGATTATTAGATTACTAAATTCATCAATAGTCATGGGCCTAATTGGGATTAAAATATATGGCACCCATACACTAAGAACCAAAAAAGTAGAAAAAAAGGGAAAAAAGAGGAAAAAGGTGTTAGAATAACATTTCTGTTAAAAGTAGTCCCATCTGTAAAGCTGTATGAGAATTTATGTGTTGTATGTATCTTGTAAGTTACATATCAGCACCCTAGTCCTGGGTAATACTTTGTCATATACGTCTTTTATATTTATCTTATACATTTGTTTGTTTTTGTTTTTCCCTTTTACAGTTAAGCTATGATGTGTAGTTACAGTCTCATGTTACCTTATATTGTACATGAACAAATTATCCTGTGCAGTTTAACACAGCGAAGTGCACAGAATTTGAATTCAAATATCTGAAAAGTACTTTGTAGGAGCCAATACTCTGAATTCAGGTGTTGGAAATGGTATTGGGAGAGAAAGAAAAGAAAATCTGACCTTCAAGTCACGTTGACCATTCAGAAATGACCTAGACCAGGGAGACAATGTCAGCAAGGCAAAAGCAGAGCAAGTAAGCTGAAGAGCTAGCCTCAAGCCCTCTTTCCCCATAGCCAAATTCTTTAACTCAACAGTTTCACTTCTGCTACCTCAGCACCCATACTCAGCTTTGAAGTGCCTCCGATCTGCAAATCGGGGAACAAGGGCATGAATTATTCTTCTTTTCAAAATGAGAATAACCAAACTGTAAAGTTGTCACAGGCTTTCACAAAGCAGCATTTATTAATTGATTATGAGGGGAGTATCTAAAACATGCAGTGCAAGTCTTGTACTTTGGAAACAGTAAGTAGAGAAGTCAGAAACTGATTTCCAAACAATCTATTTCTAATGTTGAAGTGTTTAGTGCTAGCCATTGACAAAAAACCTGTGCAAGGCAGAGTGTATTAAAATGCAGAGTGTGAATGAGTCTAAAGCTGACCTTTGGCACGGGTGATGGATGAGAGAGAAACTCTCGCTGGCATCTAACTGCCCTGAAAACGTCACCATGACAACCCTGACAACCAGAGCTGAGCCCATGAATATGTAAGACCCACATCTGGACAGCTGCTCAGGCCGATACACTCCTGGTGGGAGAGTGGGCTAAGGGTGAGCAGGATGATGGCCAACAGGATTTTAAAAAATTGTGATCGAAACAGTCATCAATTACAATGTATTACATTATTACATGCTAAATGTGTTTCCATTTGTGTACATAAACCTGTGGAGGTTTAGGTATTGTCTTACTAGCTAGCCCAACCTATCTTTACATCTGTGTCAATCATATATATATATATATATATATATATACCAGGAAAGGTCATCAATTAAAGCATTTACTAACTTTTCACATTATTGTCTTTTCCCTGATATTTTCTGATGTTGTTATTTATTCAAACCAGGTTTTTGGCACATAAACCACAAAGAAAGGTTGATCAAGATTAATGTATGACATTGCTAAAATGTAACTAATGTATAAGACAGGCTTAACCCTCAGAACCCAAAGCCTGTGTTTTGTGTGGTGTGTGAATGGCTATTTCTAGATTTTATACCTGTAGAACTGGAGGACATGATTCACATGATACATATATCACAACAATCAGAAGGACATAGTAAACAATTCGTTTTTATCCATAGTAGTATCACTGAGGAGAATCAACAAGTATTCTTCTTCCTATCCTTTTAGTGTCTCTGTTTTTATCATCCATAGTCATCTCATAATGTTTTTGTTGGAATGTTGGATAATCCAGAGTGATATCGTTCATCAAATATTCAGGACAAAGATATTCTCTGTTTACACACAAAATAAACACCAGATTCACATCACTAGTATTATTGATGTATTATTTGTATTAAATGTATTATTTTAAAATGAGTCATACAGACAGGTTTACATGTAATATGAGCAAGTGAGTTTATTTGTGCCTGGAGTTCGTGAAGGGGCTGTGGCAGCCAGTAAAACTAATGAATGTATAGGCAGATAAACTAATGATAAATTATAAACTTTTTTATTCAATCTCCACTGATTCCAAGTATTACGAATAACTGCAAGTATTACAAATAACAGTTATTTTACAATAACTGTAAAATCAATCTTTTCAAATGAGTCTTAAGTCTTAAAACAAAGGCCTGTCTTGTTGACTCTCCGAGTATAAATAAAAGTGGAGAGAAAATCTTCAAAACAATAACATTTTCTTGAAGTTTTTTCTTCTTCACAGCCACAAATTCTATTGTTTTAGCAAAAATAGACAAATACATAAAGATAACAAAATACTTTAAGTATTTACAGCTTAAACAGTGGCCTATTTCAGTTGCCCATGGTCTCCTTGAAAATAACAACGTATGGCATGTATGAGTGCATCATATAAATGTAATGTAATATGTAATGTAATGATCATTGACCAAAATATGTAAAAAATAAAAAACCTGTGCAAATTTAGGCTTGCGTTCTAAGCTTTAATATTGTTACTTTCATGTTTGCATACAAAGAAGCTATAGTGCTTATGGAACATTTTATTCTCAGCCAGCACTGGTGAAAATGTTTTGGCCAACATTTCCTCAGGGTTACTTTCAGTGGTATCGTAATACAATGTGGTCAGAATACATCCATCAACTCACGGCACTTTGGCATGACATATAATTACTAGCAACCCCTTGGATGTTTGAAACCATCTGGTTTCTGACCCGTTTTTCATTCAAGTCATTTTCAATTACATGAATGCGCAAGAACACTGAGAGGAAAAAGAGCCACAGAATATTCAGACTTCATCCATCATACCGATCCGTTATAGAAAAGCAGTAGAATCAGAAAATCCAACGTTATACGAAAACGCAGGGTGAGTGAATTGTCCACTTCTACGGCATCTGGGCTCTTTTTCTGATTATTTGTTCTTCGTGCACCAAGCAGGGCTTAGGCACAGACATCAGAGGGAGAAAGAAAAGGGGGGGAGTGGGGGGGAGAGAGAGAGAGAGAGAGAGAGAGAGAGAGAGAGAATGAGAATAAGACAGAAATAGAAGCACTCAGTAGGGGCTGACACAGCATTCGTGGCTTAGGTCATGGTTTGACAGCCATAGAGATAAAACAGTTTTAGCTTCATCTTAAGCTGCATAGTTCTCTCTCTCTCTCTCTCTCTCTCTCTCTCTCTCTCTCTCTTCCTCATGCACATGTTTCTCCATGTATCTTTCAGTGAACAAGACAGTTGAATCCTGCATAAAAACTGAATTTGTTTTCTACCAAAATATTTACAATATTGGTGAGTTTGAAGAGAAATTGTGTTATTTTCAAAGTTTTGTATCTGTTAGTGGTATGAAAGAAGCATTGTATGGTATTATTGTAAAACCCTCACTCTACTGCTTTCTTGTCTATTCTCATTCTTTCTTTCTTTCTTTCTTTGCTTCTGTATCTTTAATTCTTTATTTCTTTAGTTCCTTCTTTCTTTTTTCTCTCTGTCTCTCTTTCCCTTCACTTTTCCCTACTCATGTAGAAAGGATCAGCGAAAAGAAGGTGGAGCTTTTGAAGCCGAGAAAGGGGTAAAACTTCCATTCAAGAATAAAACGAGATGGACTGAACAACTATGCTTTCTGGCTTGACCCTCTGCACCTTTCTTCTCTTTGATAACCCATTCATTACTATATATTTACATTTTGGAATATTTTGTCCATCTATAAATAGTTCAGTTCCAGTGAAGGCCAGACAGTATTGTGTGACATTTGTCTGTTTGTTACTTCTATATATCTAGCCTGCTGCTAATCCATATCATATTTTCATGATGTGAAATTACATCAGTAGATTTGAGGTAAATCACCTGATCAATCTGTACTCTGTCACAGTAACAATCCAAACGACTTCTCAAAAATGGTAATATATAATATTTACTAATCTAAACTTCTTCATGGCAAAAGCATAAGTTTAGAAGAAGAAGCATTAAATAATGAATTTTGTTTCTGATGATGTGTTTAAGAAAAAAAAAAGCAATAGAGACTGCAGTGCAAACAAATTTGTGGCGTCGTAATGGAATGACAATCCTGACTATGGGGGAATTTTTCATGAACTAGCGACCTTTCCCTCCGGATTGTGTGTAGATCACTTTAATTCCCTCTGTGTGTTATGAATATGTAGTTTACATGGCCCTGGAGAGGAGTTCTAGGAATGAGAGCTTTATTATGCTTTAAAATCTATTATGCAGTGTGAGGAATGGCCTTGTGCATTCAGGATCATCCTGGACCAGTAAAAAGGATAATGCTGAGATACATTACGACATTAAAATTCTTTGTTTACTCATTCAAGACATCAAGACATAGGAGAACAGGGAATTGGTTGTCATGGCACTATTTACTAGTAGACCATGGGGAGGTATCCAGAAATGTTCAACTTAGTGGGAGGGGTGTCTTAACATGAAGCATGACCACCTTTCTGAAAAATTGTAATCATTGCCAAGCCGACTAGCCAGTAAATAT